>CAAAJI010000508.1:22226-36192 GCA_900642245.1 Fragilaria radians | reverse complement strand
GGCAGAATCTGATGGCTTGGGGTTGCATGTCTCTCATATATATACATCTAATTTTCCAATAGTAAAGCATTGACATTTAGAGCTTTTTGTGATAACAGTTACTGTTCATGGAAGCATTGTCAAAGTCAAGTGATTGACCTAATATCCTGATGGAATGGAATGGAATGTACATATGATACTTCTTTTCAGAAAAATTGTTGTTTTTCATACAGCAAGTACGTTTTTTACCCTATCACAATGTTTCCACCATAGATAGAATTCCTTTTTTTGATTTTTGACCCAATACTTTGTTTAATACATCAGAAACGAGTATCAAAATTATTGCTCAATTTACTACTCCTCAAATATCTTTAAAAACACCTTATCCTAAATGTTTTCAATCCTAACACTTTTTTGGTCCTCTCTCCATAGTTCTTGAAATTGCAATTTTTCAATAACCAAATGACAAAACCTAAAGCCTAAGCTAAAAATAAAAAAGGTTGCTCTTTCCCTTTTTTAACCTCTGTACGGAGCAAAACTTTCAATGAGTTAAAGTAAAGTCTGATCATCTTTTGTCTTTGTTGAATTATCACGGAAATATTCTTCACCTTAATATAACTAAAACTGAAAAACTTCAGATTGCATTGTTTTCAAATTGAGGGGTCTAAGGATGGAAATAAATGGAGAGATACAAATTGATTTTAAGCGTTCCAGAAAAAAAGTTGTATTAAAAAAATTAGGAGGAAAAATGACAACGTTCAGGATTATATGGTAGCAAATCGATTACAAGTATTACTTCAAGTTGAGGCAATCCAATATTTTTTACCTTAAGAATCAACTGTTCACAATGGCACAAGCTACTTAATTAAAAAGTCAAATCGTAAATCATAATCTTATTTGCAGTAGGTGATTAATAAATAGAGAGCGGTTTATCATAATATTTGGGATGGAAAGGTTTGAAGACATGCGATATCTTCAAGTGAAACGTGACTGCAACGATCCTTCAACTTATTCCTTTAATAGAATCAAGGAACTACTTCAATAGTTGTGTATCCAGGCAGTTGAATTCGATACTTCGTATTATGAACATATCTACATTTTCAAGTCTTACTTGTCACGTTAACATAATTGTACGAAGGAAAAATTAATCAATACTACAAATTCGGATGCGACGAAGGACATATATGTATCGTTGAAGAGTGGAAAGATTCTGGTTCTTTGAAGTTCTTGCCACCTCAAGGGAAAATACACCGTCTTCACCATAAAAAAACAGAAAATGCAAATAAAAGCTTTGGAAACGAATTACCTTGATTCTCACGAAGACGAAGCCGATGAAGACTCTAAAATATTCCCTCAGAGACTAATGGAAATTCTTCATGATTCTTCAAACCATGACTCCATAGCATGGCTTCCGCACGGAAGGTCATTCACTATAGTCGACCGCCAGAAGTTTTGCAATTCTACACTTCCCAAATATTTCCGGAAAACGAAGTTTACTAGTTTTACTAGAAAGCTGAATAGGTGGAACTTTTCTCGCGTCACTCGCGGACCTGAATTAGGAGCATATTACAATGAGTTTTTCAGGAAAGATAATGAATCTCTTTGCACGCAAATGTATTGTAAAAATGACAGAGCAAAATTCGCTGTGGCATCAATTACAAAAGTCAAGAATCTTTCTGATAAGCAAGCTACACTGAAACAAGACAAGGCGCTCAAGTCGAAACTTACAAACTCTATACTTGAATCCGGGCACAGTTTTCAAAAGGATAACTTTCTTGATGATTACTTCTCCGCAACAATGATGAGAGGCCTGGAAGATGCTTCGCTTGACCAGCAAAATTTTCTGCTAAGAAGTCAATCAACAAATATTTTCCCTAAAGCTCCTGACCTTTTATTTCGCCCTCCATTTAAGTTGACGCAGCCAATGCTTCCGTTTATGACCTTTGAACAAAGTTCAGCAATCCTTCCAACTCTCCAACGGACTTTAGAAGAAGTAAACTCCAGAATATCACGATTGTAAGTCATCCTTGTCAACTAGTGACTAAAAGTGAGTAGAACCCGCAACATCCATACTAGAATGATAGTCTGTATTTTAGAATTTCCAACATATTCCTGATAAATTTCTTGTTGGGAGCATAATCCATGATCAAATAATGGAACCCATCTAACAAAGGTCCCTTGAGTTTTTTTCTAAAAAGCAGCCAACATCTCTTCTGTTGGACAACATTCAGTCGTTGCTTCTCCTGCCTTAACAGAATCAATATCAAAAGAGTATTGTATATATAGGTGTCTTGTTTGTTAACGGCTTGAACTTAACCATTGTTTTGAAGTAAAATTGCAATGATTGTCTTGGTGCAGGACAGAATCAGTAATGCAAGAAATATCTGGTCCATAACACCTGTGGCAAATCTACATTGATTCTGACAAGCTCTGCTTTTGTTGAACTTTTAGTATTAATTTGACATGTTCATGTACATTATATTACACCATGCTATTCCTGTATGGCTTTTCATATCGTGATGGACTGCATAGGATGCATCCCCCTACAATTGCATTACCCCTAGTTTATTGGCTTCTAAATTCAAGGGCATATTCACCATAATACAAAGACATCAAATCTCTGTTTTTTAAATCATTGTTATCTGACCCCTTTACACGTGTACTTAAAAATGTAACTGTATTTTTAGTATCTGACTGTGTCCATTTACATAAAAACAAAATTTCTGGGTTCTCAGAGCTTATATCAAGCAAGGGCATTTCAGCTGGGATGGCAATTATTCTTTCACATCACTACAAGCATCAGTCATTGCCCCTTTTGAAGTCATCAATCTTAGTAATCTCAACCTTATTCTCTTTGTCCAAATGAATCTGCAGTCTCAGATAATTATCTTTCTTTCCTTTTGTCAAATCAAATCATGCTTCTCCTCTGAGTTTATTTGAAATAAATTAACCCTTTGACTCCACTTATAAATCTTGATGCAACATTTTCAGGCATTCAACATGGCATAAAATTGTGCAAGAATTACCAGTGACTGCTATCATGAGCGTCACGAGTTTGGCTATATTCACTATATTGCTACTGGCAATGCTTGTGAAAGTCAAATGGTTGTCCCGTGACAATATCATGAGGGCTGATGGTTGGCAACACACTACCTGGGAGGGAAAATGTTCAGCCAATACGTGGCGTAATAACGAATCATGCTTGCTGGAAGCCATTCAGTGTATAATAAACAGAACATCCTTTTTCTTTGATTGGTCATTGACGCCACTCAATTTCAGGCACATGCTTGTCATTAAAAACTGTGTTTACAAGGATATCGCGATCTGGTAATTTGACAATCCTCTGTCATATTGGTATAATTAAAGACGCGCTGGGTATTAACCGATTATATCTGTTTGAGTGCCATAATTGTGAAAGATTTTTGCCTGTGAAGCATCTATGTGGTAGTGAATTGAATATTGCTTACATCAAGTGTGGACTGATTCTCTAACAGTTTCCAGTTGTGCGGTACACTGTTTGGTACAATTTTTAGGGTGAGAATAGTATTATAATTAATTGAATTACTCTCCTATCACCTATACCACATAAGGATACTTCTACAGGCCTAATCTGTGGCATGTTGCATTTAAAATTATTAGCATCTACGTACTACTTACGAAGTTAAAATAATTACTCTATTCAAGGAGATCCAACTGCAAAAAGAGATGTTTAACTTGCAGACAAAGATTGCAAGAGTCAAGAAGGCTGGTATTTACCCTTTGGTACTCCCGTTGATTTCTCACAACAGAACAAGTGTGGAAGAAGAGAAGGGTAAGTATATTGCCTTTGAGATGAAGACAAGAGTTGAACAGCATTCTGATAGAACCAAATACAAGAAATATAACAGGAAATTCAAAGAAGATTGGATTGATAAGCTGAGAGACTTGAAGAAGATCTGGACCCAGAATTGCAAGACTGGTGGCACCAAGCCTTGGACTGTGGGGAAAGTTCAGTTGCATTTGAGACAACCCTCCTAGGTGCCAGGACGACAGAAGAGAGCGAAACAACACCAATCAATATAGAACACGTCAACCAAGCCTTAAATGCAGTAACAGGGACAGTTTTTCCGAATCAGGCATTGGAAACTCAGCAACTTTGGATGAACAGGAAGATGTTTAAACCGGTAGAGTTGACTATAAGACAGATGACTGCATCAATCAGCTTAGAACATGTTCACAAGGCTCTGTAGGACGTAACAAAGACAGTTTTTTGCAACAAGCATTAGAAACTAGACAACTTTGGATGAACAGGAAATTTTTTAGCTGACAACGAGACTAATAACTGCAGCAATTAACCATTTAAACAATTCCTTACCTTTGGTTGGAATGGTCTCTACCAGTTAAATGAGGAGCCAAATTTGATCTGGATGGTAGCATCCCCACAACTTGTTGAGAATTAGTCTCTTCAGTTAACAAAGGTGAAAGGAAAAAGAGGATAAGTTGAACAAACAAGTCAAAACGAAAGTTCTGACTAATTTAAAGGTTAATCTATTGCTGACTCATTAGCTGATGACACACACATTTTTGAATTCTTAATATCCCAATTGGATAAACTCTAAACATATAAACTAAGTCTCGAATGAACGTAAGGGATATTTCCAAAACCCTTCCTATCCTGTTTTTCCTAAAAATTTCTTTTTTCGCGGCTGACATTTTTCGTAAAAATATTGGAATCATTCTTACTGGACTTGACAAATTCTACCTTTACGATTCCATCATCGACATTTTCACGGATAAAATGATAACGTGTATCAACGTACCGACTTCGTACGCCAGTCAAAGAATTTTGCGACATAAATAGCGCACCAATATTGTCTGTTTTGCACCACAATCGGCAAAGTCATTTCAATCCCAATATCTCTGAGAAGAAAATACAGAAATTTGATCTCCTTTACAGCCTCAGAGATTGCAACATACTCTGCCTCACTGCTTGAGAGAGTAAGTCCCTTTTGCGCCTTAGAGCGCCAGCAAACAGGTGCATTTTGAGGATAAACAATGAACCCAGTAACGCTGATTCTCGTCTCTGGATCTCCAGCCCAGTCACTGTCACAAAAGACCTTGAGATTCCAGTGTGTATGGTTAAATTTTGGGCAGAGTTTTAAACAAAAAAATTTCGAATCAAGCACAAACTTAACAACCCTCATCATTTAAAGGTAAGTTCCCTTAGTTGCTCCGTCCATGCATTTAGAAAGCTCTCTGACAACATTACAAAGGTCTGGTCGTGAATACTTTGTCAAATAAAGGAGCATACCAACTCCAGAGCGATATCTTTTCTGCATTTCATCTTCTATCAACTCCGAATTATCATCTGGTCAAACAATTCTAAATCTTGGTGTTCCAGGAGTTTTATAGTCTCTTTTCTGAGCTACTTCTTCTTCAAACTTATCTTTCAGATTATTGATCAAATGCGGTTGAAGGATTAAAATCTCGTTTCTTGGTTCATTTTCCAAGACTCATTAACTCAAATAGTCAGTCAATTGCTTTGTAACCTTAAGGCTGAAACCACCAGCTTTCAAATCAATTATTGACTTGGAAATTTGGCCCTCTTTGCCAATAACCAGGCAATCATTGACATAAACTCCAATAAGAACAATTCCATCTTCACCTTATTTAGACAATAAACATGGATTGGATTTGTTTTCAGTGAAGCCAACATCCTTTAATACTTCAACTAACCTTTTATAGAACTCCCTTGCTCTGAACCAATCCATAAATAGTTCTTTTTTTACCTTAAACAATCGGTTTCCTTATTCTTCATGCCATATGGAATATTCATATAAATTTCTTCCTTTAGATTTCCATGCAAAAAAGCTGTTTCAACATCAATAATTGTTGCTTGTAAGCCCCAGATTAACTTGACAATCAGCATAACTGGAAAGCTCACATCATTGATTACCGGAGCATAACTTTCATTAAACTCCACACCAGGGACTTGACTGTATCCACAAGCCACTAAACCTAGCTCTAAAGATTCCATGTTGCTTGATTTTAAAAATCCATTTGCATTTAATGCATCTTCTGTCCCTAGGCACTTCGTCTTTACGGATAACATCCCATACTTCTCTACTTTCCATGTCATTGAACTCCTTTTTAATTGCCATTCTCCACTTCTCGCGATTGACAGGATCTTTACAATTCCAAGCTTCATCAAATGTTCTAGGTTCCTTCTCAATGTTCGCACCAAACAGTGCAAGGTTAACCTTATTGAGAAGAATTTCCCTTCTTTGCTCTATATCATCAATAATCTTTGAAGCTTCAGGATTGAAGCTACTCTCCAATCGCTTCATTTGACGATAAAGCTGTACAGTAGTAGTATCCTTGATGTTTTGTTGTGTTGAACTTACTTCAGACTCTGGAACATTAATTGTATTATGAAAAATCATTGATTCATCTTCATCATCGCTCACATAATGGGAAACTGGATCTTTCTGCTGTATCCAATCTTTATGATACATCTTTATCCACTTGATATCTCTTGAATTAATAATATAATTGGTCTCTAAGTTCAACATATGATACATGTCATTGGCATGATCAACTGAGTATCCAACAAACATACAAAAGGTGCCGCGATTCTGCAATTTTCCCTGGATATCTTTCTTAGCAGTCACCACACCAATTTCTCCAAAGGACCTTAGGCTTTCAGGTAACTTAGGCTTTGATCCAAACATCAATTGATGGGGACATACTTCTTTATTCTTTACTGAAGTGATATTAGATAAGAACGTCACTGTTCTAGCACACTCAGCCCAAACGCCAGACCTTAAAGTATCCTTTAGTCCCGCGCAATTCAATGATAATCTAATCCGCCCATAAAAGGTTTGAAATTTCCTTTCAACCTTGCCGTTTCGTTGAGGTGTTCTTGGACCAGAAAACTCAAATTTTATGTTCAAACCTTTGGAAACACATTCATGTTGAAAGGCTTTATGCTCAACAGAATCATCACATTGAAAAAACTTCACATTTATTCCACAAATTATCAAATTTGTGAGCAAGACCATCAATTTCTCTTTCAATTCACCTTTTGCCTTTAAAAATAGACTCCAACAATAATCTGTATGATCGTCAACAATTAGGACCCAAAATTTGGCTCCTCCAAGGCTTAAATCTCTAACAGAGCTAATGTCAAGATATGTTCTCTCTCCAGGAACTTGACTTCCTCCTTTCCACTCTTTGCTGATATTGTTTTGCCTAGCCTTTGCTAGTGCACAATTTTGACACACTTCAATGTTTCCAATCAACTTAAAGCCAAGTATATTGGCAGTTTTCTGCAACCTTTCAGTCCCGCAGTGACCCATCATTTCATGAAACTTATTCATGTTGATACTCTTTTCTTGACGAATCTTAGCTGTTGCGTTGTAGATCACTGGAGATGGAAAAACAGACAATTTGATTCCTGAAACAAAGCCATTCGTTGTGCGAAGTACCCTATCGAAAGTGGCCGAAACTTGGCCTTTAGAGATGCAGATTGATAAGTCCTTGTTGCTTAATGTGAACCCATTTTTTAATGCCCGATAAAGTCTAAATAAGTTCACCCATAGCTCTGGAATAAATTTAACTTCGTGAAGGGTCATAACAAAGCTTGGCCAATGAAGTTGAATCACGTTACACTTCAAACTTCCTACCATTGTTGCGGTCATAGTCCTACCGTTTCCAACTGTGATATCCTCACAAATCTCCTTAACATCAAATAGGCCCTCCTTGAAGTTACAGTAGTGTCCAAATGCTCCACTGTTGCAAATCCAAATGTCATTGGACAAATTATGATTTTCAGAAGTTGCAGTCAAAGCCACATCTTGTGAATCATACATCTGTCTGTCACGACTACCGTTTTCATTGCTGGCATGCTGGGATTCCTTTTTCTTCAATTTCTGACAATTTTTCTTTACATGCCCAGTTTTACGATAATATACGCAATAATTTGCCCCGGTCCATGTTACCGTTAATTCCGAGATTGTTGATTTGCTTTTTCTTGCACTGAATTGCCTTGTGACCAATTTGACCGCAATTTCTACATTTGCCTTTAAATTGTCCGGTGAATAAAGCATGTTCTTCTAAAACGTTCCCATTTGCATTCATATTTAACCTTTCAAAACGAAGACTCAATTCAGCCTTGATTTCTTCAATTGTCAAGGGTTTCTCTGTGTCACCCACTCTTTTCTCCATCAAAGCAAGTTGCAACTCATAATCAGAAGTGAGATTGTTCAACATATGGACCATAAATTGGTTATCCGAAATGCTTGAACCCATATCTTCAAGTCTCACGCAAAGATCTTCTAATTCAGTAATCCAGACTTCAGGATCTTGACCCTTTTTCAGCGCTAGACCTCTGAACTGCTTCTCTAACTTGACCATAGAGGGGGCAGAAATTGGTTCATATTTATTCTTGAGTCTTTCCCACGCAGTAGCGGCATTACCATCAGGATAATCCTTTGATTTACATCCTTTGACCAAATTAAAAGCAATCTTTCCGTTACTAGTTTTGACATCAATTGATAGAATCAGTTCTGTGAACACAATTTCGTTTAACTTGATTATCTTTAACATCCTCTTTCCTTGATCTGTAACTTCATCAAAACTTTCATCAATCTTAGGAATTGACAACTTTCCCAAGAAAACATCTTTAAACCCATATCTTTTAGCTTTAGCAAGGAACTTCTCGCTCCAAGTAGGCCATTCATCAACCTTTCCACAATCAGGAATCAACCTAATGGTGCTTTTGTCTGTCATATTGACTTGTAAGATGAATACCAACAAAAAGGAATAAAAAATAAATCAAAAGAATCCAATATCGCAAATCGGAAATAAAGAAGAGAACTATGCAGGTACCCACGTTTAAACGTGTTGAGAAGTAGTCTCTTCAGTTAACAAAGGTGAAAGGAAAAAGAGGATAACTTGAACAAACAAGTCAAAACGAAAGTTGTGACTAATTTAAAGATTAATCTAATGCTGACTCATATGACACACACATTTTCGAATTCTTAATATCCCTATTGGATAAACCCTAAACATATAAACTAAGTCTCGAATGAACGTAAGGGATATTTCCAATAACAACTCATTCAAAGGCCAGGTTGATTGAAGCGTGTGAAGCAATTGAAAAAATGTGAAAGCTCCTTGGAAAAGCCAACCAAGGAAGAGAGTAGCCAAAGTCAAAGTGGCAAAAAGGTCAGCTGCTAAGCACAGCTCAGAGCCTAGCAAAACGCAGAAGAGTGTGAGTAAACACTACTAAATCAAGTTTCAAAGGATAAGAGGAATTTCCAAACAAGAATCTTCACAATTAGATCATCTTGTTGGCCAAGCCTTCATCAAGAAGAAGATCCTGGACATATATGCATCTGTTATCAAGAGAGAGCTTGCCAAGTTAGCATGAAGCCTGAAGCGCAAGAAGGCCATTGTACCCGAACGTAAGAGTGATGATGAGATATCAGTTCAAGTCATCATCGAACCCAAAAAGAAATCTCAAAAGAAACCAAACAATATCTCGGATGGGATTGCTCAAGATAGGGAATACCAGAAGAAACTGAAATGGTTGAAAGACCATGGAGAATTAGCTGGCTAGAGAAGAATCCTTTGGCAACAAACCCTCTTCCATTTGACAAATACCCACGGAATCAATTTTTAGGTATAGAAATTGTTGTGAAAACTTTGGTTCCACGGCAACATTACTAGAGACCCTAATCATGGGAAAAGAAAAAGAATTTGCTTGACTCATGTTATGCAGCACCTTTGATCAATCAGAGCTTAAAAATACACTAGGCACCACTAAAGAAAAAAGGAGCAAAGTGAACTACAAAAACTGGTAATTTTAGCTAGGGGAAACATTTCTTTTATATCCAAGCTTCAAGAAGTCGTTTGAAATTCACATGGATGCAAGCAAAGTTCGATTGGGCGATTGTATTATAACACAAACACAAGGAGGAAAACCTGTTGCCCGTTACAGCAGAAAATTAAATCCGGTGCAAACCCGATATACTACTTTAGAACAAGAATACTATCCATTGCAGAGGCACTTAAAAAATTTAGGAACATTCTTCTAGGACAACAATTAATAGTCCACACATATCATGCAAATCTAACATAGAAACATTTTAATTCTGGACAGAGTTATGAGATGGAGACTCTTCATAGAAGAGTACTCTCCTGATCATCAATATATAAAATGGGACAACATTTTGTGGTCAATATGATTAGTCCTTTATCCCAAAAGTCCACATCCTGTGAGAATTCTGAGGACTCATTCTATGCTCTAGTTGAATGTCATAAAAACGAACATAAAAATCCAGATAAATACAACTTCTATCCCCTATCACATGAACTTTTGGAAATAGTGCAGCAGTAATATCCACATTTAAAGAAAGACCTTTTAATTAATGCCCGCAAGTATGAATTAAAGAATTCTTGGGGGGAGGAACAATTAAAACACTTATGTGCTACAACAATAAAATAGTAGTTCCAAAACAGTTACTAAGACATGTTACAGATTGGTATCACATGACCGTGTGTCATCCGGGAATACCAGAACAGAAACAACTATTGCTCAACTCTTATTCTGGCCCAAAATGAGGGAGCAGATCTTAATTGCAACTGCTATTTTTGTTAGGTCAACCTTTCACACCAGTCTTCAAAGTACTCCAGGATAGCTTGCGTTTGGTGGAGACATGATCTTTAACATAGAACACATAGCAATTTTGGAGTATAATAAACAAAGAAAACTGCGCCTCATAAATCTCTATAATACAAGAGAAAATGCCAAACGTGAACAGCATGTCTACCGAGTAGGAGACAAAGCACTACGAAAAAGAGAGACAGGAAACAAGTAAGAATCCCCGTACCTATGCCCTATTATACAAGTCAGTGAAAATGGGACAGTGCGCCACAAGGCAAATGCAGCAGAGTATATTTATAGCTTAAGAAGGATTATACCCTACTAACTACTCATCTCCTGACCTGATCATGGAGGAGAATACAAAAAGCGGACTTTTAAGAAGAAAATTAGCTTTTGAACCTACAACCTCAGAATAGTTAACCGTAAGATATGCTTGAGGAAACGAACAATGTGTACTTAGTCTGTTTGATCAAGCAAAAAAGGCCCATCAACAACTATTCGATGCAATAGCTAAACCTTAGGCAAATCAAAGGTTTGTTAATTCAGCAACAGTACGGTTAAAACTGACTGCCTAAAATATAAATTAGTTCTAAGTGCACAAGTGTAATCAAAAGATTTATTCAAAATTTTAAAGAATGAAGAGTGAAGCATAGGAAGGATTCAATCAGTCACCCTCTACAACTGATAGTATTATAAGCAGGAAACTGCCCCTCAGAGCACTCCATGATTATTCTGATGAATGTCAGATTGTATGGAAACTGAAAATACCTAAGGAATCAAGTATGTGATGGCATACATCAGGGGTTCCTTTGGAATTTGCAACCTATTACCTTACAATCCGCCTCAAACAATTTCATTTTTGGTGTTTGAAATGATCACCAATACAGTCAATGTGTGTCATTGCAAAGCCTGATTTATTTTTTTAAAATATTTTTTGGATCATTCAAACTCGTTTGCATTGGCACACAGAGCCTTGCTTGGGAACCAAGCAAAAATATGAAAACCAATGCTTGTGGATGCAAGCAAAGGCATTAGGCTCACAACTCCAAGAACTGGTTTCTTAACTATATTATGTTTATTGTATGGTTATAGAGAGAATGAAAAAGAAAGAAAATATATCATCTGGATATTCACTTAAGAATCACATACGATCTGGCCGTCGACCGATTCCTGCTTACAGTCGAATAACTCAGGTTTTTCTGGGTTGGTGAAAACATTTTGTTATTGGCTTTTCGGAGTATCTAATTGAACCGGAGCAAGAGAAGTATTGGATACAATGAGCTCGGTACTGAGTTGTATTGTATCGTGGAGTAATAGTTCCATTCCATATTCATCCAAAACTTTGAACTGGAATGTTGTTGTAGTACATATCGGCGAGGTCAAAATTGCAATATAAAAAGATTAAATCAGCTCAAGATCTTGAATAAAAAGGACTGCATATGTACCTGATGTCAATGCTCAACCATTTGGTTTGCTAGGTATGTACATATTTGAAGACAACATTGCTATGCCAAGGTCAATTACTATTTGTTACGATGACATAAATTTTAAGATTTGAATATATTCTCCAACGGCAAAAATATCTAATTAGGCAAAAATATCTAATTAAGCAAAAATAAGCAATAAAATTGAGACAGCTGGTGCACTCATCATGGCGACAAATTGTTTCTACTCATGAGAGATCGTTTCTCTCTACTCTACGTACGATATCGAAGCCAATCCGGATCCAATTCTAATTCCTTGCCCTCGTCGTCGTCTTCTCAAAAGAGTAGTAGTTTCAGTAACAATAACGTGCATCATAACAACAACAAGAGTATCATTCATACTCGACATGGTCGTTCTTCAATCGCTTCCTCGGCGTGTCGTTGCAATAATGGAGTATTCTCCAAAATAACACTTCAATGTCTTCTTCTTCTTATGATGCTGCTGCTAATAGTATTATTGTACATGTTAAGACTCGAAAGATATGGTTTTGGAATGATTTCAGTATCAAGACCTAGCACCATTGTCTATGAATCCCAGTCTAACAACTATTATCCTCCATATTCGACCAAGACAAATGCAATTATCTATTTGGCTCAAAAATCGCACAAGGTATATCAACGTGATTCATTCGCTAATTTACAACAATCCTTGGATCGATTGTTTGAAAATTACCTTCTTATCAATCAACACTATCAAAATGTAACTGTCTTTATTTTTCATACGGGAGACTTTACCAATGACGACTTGCAACTTTGGGAACAAAGACGTTATCCTCAAGAAACTCGGGGGACGATACAATTGATTAATCTCAATAATACACCCTATTGGCAGACACCATCACATATTCAAGAACAGGATTTGTCAACGTGGCACAACCCCAACTTCAATTTAGGATATCGACATATGTAAGTGCCAATCAAATTTACAAAAGCGGTGTGTGTGCATCATTTTGAAGAGACACTAGTACTTGTTATTGCTTTATTCTCTCAAATTATGACTTTCCTAATGGCGTTGTTGCATTTCTTCCTCTGGAAAACACAGGATTCGTTGGTATGCTCTTCGAGTTTGGGATTATTTTCAAGAAATCAATACCAATTTGGGAACCAACTATCGTTACATTATGCGAATGGATGAAGAATCATTCATCCATACACCTATTCGATATGATTTGTTTCAGTTCATGTCCAAGGGACAATACTATTATGCCTATCGAATGTGTAGTTATGAAATGGCATCCCTTCAGAAAATTCTACACAACTTTACAGCCTTTGCTCGACAGTCGATAAGTCCCACATGGAATAAGATAAGTCATTTCAATGGAGGGTATTGTGGCTTTTATAACAATTGGTTTATTGGAGATTTAACTTTCTTTCTATCCAAGGACGTGCAATTCTTCTTTCGGTGGTTTGATGTCAACGGATACATGTATCGTGATCGACTGAATGATTTAGTGATACAGACTGGTGCTGTTTATTCCTTTTGTCCCAAGCATAGAATACATCGTTTCCTTGATTGGACCTATGAACATTTCACTCTTAATTCGACTACTGGGTGTCCCATTTGGGGGGGATTGTCCACTGGATACGATGACGTTGATGCTAGGAAGCGTATTCAAGCGTATGTGGACGACTTTCGTCGTATTGGTTGTGTCGTTGAGGAATTTCCCCAACGACTGCGTCATGTTCCAAAATTACATACCAATCGAGATCATGTTCGTGATTTATCCCCTAACTTCCAACATTTACCAATTGCATTACAAAATGCGACGCTCCTATCCTTAAAGGCTGGAAGAGTCGATCTACCAGGTAGAGGAGACAAATCAGGATGAAAAATGGAAAGTTTACGAAGAAATCC
>CAAAJI010000508.1:8801-21233 GCA_900642245.1 Fragilaria radians | reverse complement strand
AGGCAGCCGTACAATGTAGATTAGGAACATAAACATTGGTATAATTGGTTCTTGGGAGGATCCACTTCCGTCCTGCTGCCGCATTCAGTCTAGCAATATGCTCCTGAATGAAGGAATCCGATTCATATTCAAAAAGAAATTCTTCCAGATTGTGATGAGCTGGATCAACTCTCTGCATGTCATATGTCTCCGCTAGACATCATTCCAAAGACAGCGTATATGTAGTCCTTCCCTAATTAATTGCTATGCAGAGTGTTACTTGTATTGATGCTAATCATAAGAATGGTACATACTTCATTAGCTTGATTTGCTCCACCTGCTAACGGCACTGGACCGCAACTCAAAGCCGCCAAAGATGTTTGGAGTGAGCTCAAGCTCTCCTTCAACCTCTGTCAAGCTACAGAGAAGGCACTCATTGCGCAGATTGTTGAATCTATCAATCCAATCTATCTCCAAGCCCTGCTCAATTGTACTACCGGCCAATATTCCACTGATGTTAGCACTGTGCTTTTGCACCTCTTTACCACTCACGGTAAAATTACCCCCCAACAGGTCAAAGCTAAAGAAATGTCAACCTTCAATATGTATTATGACATTTTGCTCCCTGTTGACGCTGTCTTCAATGCCATTAACAACCTTATCAATCTTGCAGAGCATGCCCTCTCTCTGATGTCCCTGCAACAAATGATAGATCTTGCCTACGTCAGTTTTGCTCACCAACCAATTCTTCAACAGGATCTCTGCCTCTGGAATTGCTGCCCAACCGTCAAACGTACTTGGTCCAACATGCTTGAGCATTTCCTCCCTATTGCCGGCAATGTCTTTCATCAGCGGCCCTTCCATCAGGCTAATGCTGTTGCCAAAATGGCTGATCTTGTTGCCCAGTGTCTCCTCAAAGCCATCCCTCCTGATGACACTCCTCCACCTGCTGCTGTCTCTCCAACCGACACTGCCAATGCTGCTTTCCAACAGCGCAACTTGGCCCTTACTGCTCCTGAGGCTGATCTTCTGTCCCAAATGACCAAGATGATGTCCATGATGCGCACTGGTGCTGCAGCGTCTTTTGGTGTTTCTCATCAATGTGATACTTGCCAATCTAGTGGTTGATCCAGTCATTCCAATGCTCACTCTGGTCATCGTGGTTCTCACTGCTCCACTCCTGCTCCTTGCTCCTACTGCTGGTTGCATGGGGCCTGTGCCCATTCCAGCTCCCAGTGTAACACACAGTTACCTGGTCATCAGAGTAGTGCTACCTTTGCCAATATGCAAGGTGGCAGTACAAGCAACTGCTACTGGCTTCTGGCTTGACACGCCGAGCCTACTGTAAGGAATCCTTTAGCGTGCATGTTACCTCCTACGTTGCCTTCCCCTACTGTAGATAGCCCTCCTTCTCCTCATGTCCTCCTTGACTCTGGTGCTACGGGTACATTCCTTGCTAGTGCTGATGTGCAGCATCTTTGTCATCCCCTTCCAATCTCCAATGGCCCTCGTGTCCTTTTGGTTAGTGGTGACGTCATGTCTTCTGCCCTTCACAGTGTCCTCCCTCTCTCTCCGCATCTTAGCACTATGGCCCAGTCTGCATTTGTACTTGACAATCTATGCACTGATACACTAGTCTCCCTAGCTCAACTCTGCGACAACAACTGTATTGCTATTTTTTCTCATTTTGATGTCCGCATTCTTAAGCACAATATGGTTCTTATCACTGGTACTTGCACTCCAAACAGACTATGGTCTATTCCTCTGCAACCCCCCCCCCCCTATCCATCAAGCTAATGGTATTCTTTGTCTTGCTGCGCCATTTGGACGTTCAAAAATCACTTTGTCTCCGTACTTTGCACCGTCCATTCCAAGTTCCCGCTCACTGAATGGGACGGTCTCCTTCTGCAAATGACCCAAAGTTTGAATCTTCTTTGCTCTTTGGGTATTCACCCTTCCTTGTTGGCTCATGCCTCCCTCTTGGTCAATTCGACTTCAACCGGACGCCACTTGCCCCCATGGGCACCCAAATTGAATGCCCATTGGTGAACACAGAAACATTGGATGGTACATTGGACCTTTCCTCGAGCATTACCAATGCTGGAAGTGCTACTTCCAGGACACACTCCACTAGTGTGATGTCTTCAAAGTCAGTTTTTTACCTGAAAAAATCCCTTTTCCTCAATTCTCTCACAATGACTACCTCAAACAAATGGCGGAAGATATGCTTCACCTCCTACAAGGCTCCGATGCTTCTCCTCTCCTCAACCCGCTCACCTTTGGTCCGCCCATCCTCAATGCCTATGTGCAAGTTGCCGACATCCTTTGTCTCACCAGCAAGTCTACTTCTCCTTCAACCATCCAACCTCCTATGGTCCCACCTCTCCCTGCTGAGACGGTTGCCACCCCTCCGCGAGCGGTACTCCCACCAACTCCCATTGCCCCAGCACCCGTGATCGTAGCTCCACTTCCACCGCCGGTTCTGCCACCGGCCCCAATTCCACTTTTGAGGGTGCCCGTTCCGGTCTCCCAGCCTTCTCCTCCTCTAGCCTGCCGTACGGTACTCCCTACGGTATTACTCGGAAATTGCATTAGTTTTAGTTTAGTTGTTTGTTACTAATGATCTGTCTGAATCAGATCTTCTTCATTCCTTGAGTCTGACTCAAGCTTAGGAAACAAGTAGTTTAATCACCTTATAAGGAACCCTTTGTTAGACATCTCTAACGTCTTAGGCTATAGCGCCGTGAGGCACAGTAAATTTACTCCTCAACTCAATTTAAATCCGTTTTGTCTCTCTGTCCTGGCAGATTACTTACCTCCTTATCACTCTCATCATGAGCTCCGCAAACTGTCCTTTATCAATCTTTCCAAAGAAAGAAGATCCGGATGCGATGCGACGAAAAGACAGATATGTCTCCATCAACATCCCTCTTGATCCCAGCAATCTTACTTCTAAAAAAATCACTCATGAATATAACAAGTTAAACTCAACTGAAGTTAAGGATGTCTTGGAATTCTTCAGCACATTTGATTACATCATTAAGACAATGGCTTTGCCGGAAGGCTCTCAAAGATTTTGTCTCATCTCGGCAATGATGGGGCACGATGCTCAGAAAAAATGGTTCGATATTGTGGCTAATTATGTTGATATAAAGTGATCCTAACTAATGATTAATGCTATCTATCTTGTGTCGTGGTACTCTCAATCAACTAAAAGTGATCCTTCAGGACTCCGGCCCGGAACTCATATAATTCTCAAATAGATTAACCTTATTCCTAACACACTTCTGTCTGTCAACTGGATCAACTGATTCATTATCTTTCATATATATCAATTTAAACTGAGTCTTGGCTCTTTCATTTTAATTTCCTTTTTCGCATGCTATGCTTGAGATGTAAGAATACATCATGAATTGTGTAGCAATTGGTAGATTCATTATTTCCTTTTGAAACATCTTAAATTTCTTTCCATGTAGTGCTTTTGTCATGTAGTCACCAATCATGTTGTCAGTTGGACAGAACTCAATGCTTATGTTGCCTTTCTCTTTCTGCTTGGTTACAAAGAAGTATTTGATGTTCAAGTGACAAGAACATTTACTGGCACTTTTCCTTCCATTTGATTCAAGTAGTATTGCACTCTGATTATCTTGGAAAACAACATTCTTCATTATACCATTTCCTTGAGCTTCTAAAAATCTTCTGGTCCATAATACTGATCCTATTACATCATCCACTGCCACAATTTCTGCTGCCGTAGAACTCCTTGTGTTTAACTTTTGTTTTCGACTGACGGATGTAATTGCTCCATCTCCCATTGTCATTGTTGCTCCTGCGTGACTTTTAAAGTCTGGATGAACTGCAAATGCTGCATCCACATGCCATTTTAGGCTCTTAGACCCGTCTGATCTCAGCGTTAATTGGTCTTTAGTTGTCTGTTTCAGAAATTTCATCATTCTGATGAGCTTCATCCAATCATCTTGATTAGAAAATTTTTCTCGTGTAGTTAAACAAGCTATGTCAGGGCTTATATCAGGTCTGCCTCTCTTGCAAAGAAATAATCCTTGTGATGTGGTCTTATGGAACTGTTCTGCCATTTCTTTTGTCAATCCTGGGCTTGACTCATTTACCTTAAATAGGTTTTCACTCCAGAGTGATGTGACTTTTGCACCAATCAAGTATTTTGTTGGGAAGTCATTTATCATCTTGTTTACATAATCCACCATATCAATTGAGACCTGTCCTTTGACAGTATAGTCAAGTTTCATTCCTAAATACTCATGAAGTTTTCCTCTTGTAGTCTTGACATCTCCAATGGCTCCGTATGTTTGCTTTATCCAAGTAATGAAGTCATCCACATGTTTACTGTTGATATGACTCACTTTGACGTCATCAACATGCCAGGAAACAGTCATCTGCTTTCCTTCCACTTGTTTGTTTGCAACACATGGATCATATGGGTTGATTATAAATCCGTATCCAATGAGGTCTTGTGTGAATCTTCTGTAGAATAACATGGCTGAAGCAAGTAATCCATATATTGCCTGGGTTATGTGGACATATGAACCTTCTGCTTATTTTCAATTATAACATGTTCTCTATAAACTGGATCCATTTTGCATAATACATCAATCAGTATACCTCTGATTTTCATTATTGTTCTGTTTCCATCTTGATCATTTTCTTCAACTTGTGTATGTATGAAGGCATTTGGTATATCACATGTTGCTACAGCATGCTCTTCTTCAGCCTCAATCACTGCTGTCAATAAGGTTGACTCAGTATTTACCGTTGGGCTGGAAACATCTTCTCTGCTCATCCACTCTCGTTGTGGGCTTCCATCTGCGCAATGCCTTGCCTTAACAGTGCTGTCTTTTTTCTCTGTAAGGAATATTAATGATTCCAAAGCTCACTTTCTTTCAATTTGTGTAAGTGTTTCAATTGCAGTGGGCTTGAAACATTCTCTATCATGCAGTTGTTGCATCTCCTTGAGTACGGAGTTTCTTCCTTTAATTCCAAATTCTTGAATACCTTTCTTCAAACTGTATGTAACCACAAATTGATTTCCTTGCTGGATTGTTGATGTATCCATTCTCTCTTTGAATTGACAAATTATAGTGGCTAAGACTTTAGATTCTTCTTCTGTGTAGTCTTCTAATACATTGCTTGAAAAGGGTTGGATAATCTGACTATATCCTTGTTCCTTAAATGCTTGGTATCTTTCTGTTGACTTTGCTGTCCTTGTAGATCTGCAAAGTTGAGTTGATTCCTCTTCAGTGGCTTCATCCATAATTGCATCCTCATCCTCATCCTCATCATCCTCTTCTTCAATGAAGGCGTCAGAGTCTTTATGTTGCTCTGTTGGATAATTGTTGCTTGGGAGTTTTGCTTGGATTGAATATTCTTGCAATACTTCTGCTAGATTGTTGGGATCTATGTCATCACATGTTTCTGATGCATCTTCATCATTCTCCTGATAATGGTATTCTTCTTGTTCTTTATCTTCTATGAAATCCACTCCTGCAATCCAAGTAGAATCATATAGTAGGCTCCCAGATTTTGTCTTGAGTTGTAGACTTTTAATACCATCTGATGTTGCCATGGCTTCCACAACTTTAATCACGGTTGTTGGCATGGGAATTACAGTCACTTTACGTCGAGTTATAACTCTTCCTGTTGTTAAATGTAATAATTCGTGACCCCCTTGTGCATTTAATAGTGGTCGAAGATACATGCAGTCAATTGATCTTGGTGCTTGACTGTTTGTTGGGTTGGGTTCATCATGAGCTTGTACATAGCTGAATTGCAGAATAACGCAATGCTTATTGTAATCTAGCTTCTGATGATGCGGGATCTCTCTTGGGCTGTAGTATTTGGATATGCCTCCTTTTGGCGGGAAAAAGTTTAACTTTTTTGTACATTCCATCACAAGATATTTAATCATGATGCAGGGAATGGCCTTGAATGGTAGACTGTGAAATGCAGCTCGCATCCTTTCTTTAATGACTCAATTATTCCTTTCTGCTTCTGGCACATGCTCCTGTGCGCTGGAAAAATGTGGAGCGATGTGAAATTCACATTGATTAATGGAGCATATTCGCGATCACATGATAGTGTTGAAACCTGAAATCCTGCGCTGGTATAAATACGAATGATGTTTCTTAAAGCATTCTTGTAAGCATCCATTGACTTCTCTGGTACCCACTCAATGGTTCGGTATTTAATCCTCTTTGAAATTGTTGATAGGAATGGCATTCCATTGATGAAGATAGTATCAAAGCATAAATCAGCATTTCTCTGAGCATTCATGAGTTCTGAAGGTATTTCCACAATGTCATGTACAACAGGGGTAGGTTTGTTTCGCGTAGTTTTTCCTTTCAAGCTGGCAATGTCTTTTCCAAAGATCTTCTCTGCTAAATCCACATCAGGGATAGCTACAGGACAGTTAGCAATAGTATTCATCCGAATTATGGCCTTAAGATCTTGAATTGTAGGACATCCCAATGTATGTAGTAATGTACAAGCTTTCTTTGCTCTCTCAACTTGTCTATCAGTAAAATAACTCTTGTTTTCATCTACTGTCATGTCTGTTGAGTTAGGTATTTTGGCTTGTAATTGTACAGATTTTCAGGTCCTTTTGTGAATCTCTTTGGTCCCTGGTCTTTCACTGATATCAACAATGTCTCACATCAAATTCAAGGTCTTTCAATCATTGATGTTGCCACACGCTGGACTGAGTTATGTCCATATACCACCAAGAGGGCTGAAGATATTTCCATGTTGGTTGACCAGAATTGGCTATGCCGCTATCCCCGTCCTACTGTTGCCATTTTTGACAATGGTTCTGAATTCTCTTCTGAATTCCTCGAACTTCTACACAGCTATGGGATTAAAGTTAAACAATCAACTGTTAAGAATCCACAAACCAACTCATTTGTTGAACGTATACACCAAGTTGTTGGAGATTCTATTTGTTCTATGGAATTACACAAACGTCCTTATGATGACACTTCCGCAAATGCCATTCTACAAAACGTTACTTTTGGATTGCGAGCCACGTATCACTCATCCATTGCCGCCTCTCCCAGTCAATTGGCTTTTGGAAGGGACATGATTGTCAATGCCATCTATCTGGCTAATTGGGACGCACTCAAATCTCAACGTCTTGCGCAAATTTGTTGTAACAACACCAATGAAAACAAATCTTGCACTCCTCACATTTATAAACTTGGAGACTCAGTCTACCTTCATAAATCTCATGTGGAACAAAAATTGAATCCTCTACAGGGTCCATTCTTAATTACTGCCATTCATTCTAATGGGACAGTTACAATTCAACGCACTCCGACAATTTGTGAGCGGATTAATATCTGTCGTCTTCATCCTGCATCTCCATGCTCCAATTAGGGAAGTGAGTGCTGTACGGTACTCCTTACGGTATTACTTGGAAATTGCATTAGTTTTAGTTTAGTTGTTCGTTACTAATGATCTGTCTGAATCAGATCTTCTTCATTCCTTGAGTCTGACTCAAGCTTAGGAAACAAGTAGTTTAATCACCTGATAAGGAACCCTTTGTTAGACATCTCTAACATCTTAAGCTAAAGCGCTGTGAGGCATAGCCATCGTCCGCAAGAGTCCTTACACTTGCCTCACTTGCCTCTGCTTTGATCCTTGGACTCACATGTGTATCCATCTTGTCCAGTCCATCCACCATGACCCTACCATTGCCAGCAAGATGTACTATGCCGTCACCGGTAAGGCCAAAAACATGGACTCCCTTCTCCATGGTCCCAACTCTACCATCTGGCTCAAATCCCTGTCAAACAAGTGGGGACAATGCACTCAAGGTCTCCACAAATCTTGCTTGGTCAAGGATACCATTCTTGGCAACAACACCATTGTGCTCATTTTCCCTCATCAAGTCCCCGCTGACCACAAGGAAACTTACGCCAACTTTGTCTGCACAATGTGACCCAGCAGAGCTGAGGTCTTCCAAATCCGCATGATGCTTGGTGGTGATTGTCTTGACGCATATCAAGATGTCCGTTCTCCCGCGGTTGGCATTGTTGACACCAAACTCCATCTTAATAGTGTCATTTCCGATGCCCATCTTGGTGCCTGTTACTGCACTGGTGACTTGAAGGATTTTTTCCTTGCCTTTAACATGTTCGCTTTCCAATACATACACATCCACCGCCGCTTGTTCCCCAGGAAATCATTGACGAGTACAATCTCACTGACAAGCACTTTGACATCAAAGGTTTTGTCTACCTTGAGATCCTCAAAGGCATGTATGGCCTCAAAGACACTGCCATCCTTGCATACAACAAACTCAAAGCGCACCTCGCCCCTTACGGATACTTCCTGGTTGCCCAAACCCCTGGTCTCTGGCGCCACACTGATCAATGCACAACATTTACCCTTGCCGTCGATGATTTTGGCATCAAATTCTTCTCTCAACCCTATCCTGATCACCTCTTTGATGCTCCTTCCACCAAGTATGCACTCACCAAGGACTGGACCTGGTCCAGCTACCTTGGGCTCAAAATTGCCTGGAATTCTGCTGCTGGCCATGTTGACATCTCCATGCCGGGCTATGTCCCCAAAGCGCTTCTCACTTTGCATCATCCCTCCCCAGCTCGCCCCCAGCTCGCCCCCAGCATTTCCCACATTGCTGGACCGCCCCTGTGTACAGCCAAAAAGTTCAACTGGCCAACTCCAATCTCTCTCCTCTCCTCAACAACCTTGGTATCAAATGTGTCCAACACATCTCCAGTGTCTTCTTCTATTATTTATGGGGCTACAATCCCACTTTTATTGTTGCGCTCAATGAAATCTCCAACATACCCAGAAGGCCTGCAACATGCTCCTTGACTATCTCTCCACACATCCCAATGCCACCATTGGTTATCATGCCAGCAACATGGTACTAGCTGTCTGTTCCAATGCTGCCTATCTTGTTTTCTCGAATGCCCGCAGTCGTGCTGCTGGTCATTTTTTCTTGACTGATCTCCCCAGTGCAACCTCGCCTCTGAATCCCAAGCTCAACAGCGCCGTCCATGTTCCTTGCAAAACTATACGCACCGTTGCTGCCTCTGCTTCTGAAGCTGAAACTGGCATCCTCATTCTCAATGCCCAAGAGGCAATTCCCAGGTGCACTGCTCTCATTGAAATGGGCCATCCGCAACCTGCTACTCTGCTTGAAACCAAAAATTCAACTGCTCACGGCATTCTCCATGCTCAAGTCTGCGTGAAAAAATCTAAAGCCTTTGACATGCGTTATCACTGGCTCAAAGATGACATTGCTCAGAAGCAATTCAACCTCTACTGGTCCCCCCTGAGAACCACCAGTGCCAATTATTTTCCAAACATCATCCTCCAGCCTATCACAAACTCTTACCGCATCCATTGTTACTGATTATGATGTTAAGTCTTCGTTTGTCACCTAGAAGTTGAGCTTCAGCAAGGACCTTGAAGTTGATTCTCTATTTCTTTAAGACACTACGCATGCTGCATAGAGCTCAAATTGAAAAGCAGCTTCACTAGGGGAACATCGGTTTGCAACCAGCACATGACCAATAACATCTGGATGCATCCAGCTAATTGATAAGGCCAGAAACTCAAAAGGTTCATCCTGAATCATCTTTCAAACAGATTGCGCCTCCAGGCAAATCTTTTCCATGACCATTGAAGAGAAGCACAATTGACCATTTGCCTTTTCCTTGACCACACCCATATCTACCAATCTTTCAAAATTCAGTTAATTTCGTTGACTATTTGATGGCTTGCATCTGTGCAAAATCACAAAGTTAAGTGCTTCCCAATCCGAGTCATTCAGTCTTTGTAGTTCCTCTTGAATCTCATTGTAAGATGCATTGCAAATTGTCAAAGACATTGTAAAGAGTTGAGAGTTGAAACAACTATGCCAAGCTTGGGCTTTGAAATCAAACTTTTGAAAATCAATTGTAAATCAAATCAATGAGCCAAAAATCCCAGGCACTCCGTAAGAATATGTCATGATCTCAATCATTGATGTATCAAACGGATATGAAGGCATGATAATATCAAAGAAAGCAATCATTTGTTTTGTCGTAAAAGGTTTTTCCTTCATGAGATTAAATGGACTAATCCTATTGTCTCCTTTGTATTGTCTTTGTAGATCCACCAGTTCATATGATCCAATCCCAAGGAAGCCATAAAAGAAGGGAGCTGTCTGCCAACATATTAGAGTGTCAACAAAGTGTTTGGCTAGACTCTTGTTTTTCAGAAGCGCGTCCATATTGTCAAGGAAAAGATAGACTTTTCTGTTGGGAGGAATCGCTTTCACAAATTCTTCCTCACTTGATACATCCCTCTTTTTTGCATCAAGGAGCTGACCAAGTGCATTCCAAAATGAATTTTCTGTGCAAACGTGAGACTTTGATAAATGAAGAAAGATAACATAAATGGTTTCACACCGCATGGTCTCTTCTGAAAGTCAATGAGCAATTGTTGTTTTGCCAAATTGGCGAGGACCAGAGAGGATTGATAACGGTCTAGGATAATTTTCCAATTCAGTATCTTGCGCGCAGTGTAGGAGATCAGCAGAGATGTAGTCATCAAACTTCTGACAGGTTTCTAGCATACAATGGTGGAAAATAGCTGAATAGAGAGAAATGAATTGACAAGAATTAAGGAGGTGATGCATTCATGGCCTACCAACATCTCATGAGATGGGCTGAGCGTTCAGTAAATAGCATTGAAAGATGAATGGAATAGCAGATTGTAAGACCAGGAAGAAGTTATATTGCTCACTGCTAGAGCAGCTTAAATTTGCATGTCCCAACCACAAGCAGAGTTAAGTAATCAACATAGTTGTCAATGCCCATACACACAATATCAATGACGGCAACATGGCTCTAACTGCTGTCGCCAGTGACGCTTTGGTTTGCTAAATATTTTGGGATAAGTTAGCAATGCGCGGAAATAGTTGTAGGTAATCTTGCCATGCTTTTCAACACTTAATCTATTTGGGCTAGGCGACAAATCATTCTCCAGTTTGAAACTTGTTTTGGTATAGTCAACCATAAAATGTAGATTAGGAACATAAACATTGGTATTATTGGTTCTTGGGAGGATCCATTTTCATCCTGCTACAGCATTCCTTCTACCAATATGCTCTGAATGAAGGAATCCGATTCATATTCAAAAAGAAATGATTCCAGATTGTTATGCGTTGTATCAGCTCTCTGCAAGTCATATGTCTACGCTATACGGCATTCCAAAGATAGCGTATATGCAGTCCTTCCCTATTTAATTGTTACACAGAGTGTTACTTGTATTGCTACTCATAACAATCGTTCATAGTTCTAGTCATTAGCTTGATGCTCTACACGCAATACCTTGGTATCAACAAAAATTAAATATCACTAATACACGCAGAGTATTACTTGTATGGACGTTAATCAGAACAATTATTATAACTTTGGTCATTAGCTTGATGCCCTACAGGCAATACCTTGGTATGGACAAAATGTTGGTAAATACCTTTGTTCCATGATGTCACGTCATGGATTAAGTTGACAAATTTATGGACTTCGCAGAAATTAAAATCATTCATGTATTTTTCCCAGATAGTCATCACGAATACACACTCAAATTTCTCAGGGGAAATGGAGAGGTGATGAGTAATACTATCCAAAGTGATTGTATTTGAGTTGCTTTTGCATGACATCGCTTGTCACTTGATCATCGACACACGTTTCCAAATTCAGCGGTGGTATTTGCAGCAGATCTGATAAGGCTATAATCTATTTTACAACAATATTGTTTAATTTATGTGTCTTATAGTATGGTATTGCAGCTATCTTGGTAGCAATTAGAAATTGTCATATTTCCATAAAATTGAGTTGCTTCTTGTTGTCATATTGTCAAATACGTTTCATAAGAATCAGAAGTTCAAACTATGTAGCATGAGATAAGCAAATAATGGATATAGGGAGTTTCCAGTGCTGTGACTATCTCAACTCTAATTCAGTTGTAATTCAATCAATATTACAAGTTATCATCAATTTAAATGACATACTGACATACCTTGAGTTAAGTTCATTAAGATAATACCCAACACTATAGGTTGTAAGCAATACAGTCTAATAATACTATAACAAATTAATAAGTCTAAGAGATGTGTGTGTGTACCGATACTGGAGACGTCCAAAGTTATCGTTAGTACAAAGTAAATAATACTAGAACTTATACCCTTATATTTACTCATCTAGATTTAGAATAGGTAAATACATAGGTAACCATTATTTCTATACTTTCCATAAATTCATGTAAGACTTAGTCTTACATGAATTTAGTGATGCTTAATATTGCTTGTAGATGAAGAAGATCATTCAATACTTTTCTGGACCGTCATATCAATGCGGTAGAAATATCTATTACAGATTCCTAAGTAACAAACAGGAATCTATC
>CAAAJI010000506.1:9587-26070 GCA_900642245.1 Fragilaria radians | reverse complement strand
TCTCCTCCCTTTACACCCATGGGTAGAGGACGTGGACCGTTTGGAGTAGGTGGTCGAGGGCGAGGTTCTCCAGGGTACCCTGGAAATCTAATGTCCTCTCCTTCTACAACCTATAAGCCGCCGACAAAAGTAAACACTGGTACCAGTCTTGGAGTTGCCGTCACATCTAAAACGCAAAGCAGTCTCGAGGCGCAAGCTAAAAGTGGTAGCAGCCTTGCTGCTGCAGCAGTATCCAAGGTAGGAACAAGCAGTGCTGATGCCACAGCTGAAGGGAACACTTCTATCGTTAAGTCAAGAAGTAGTAGTCTTTTGACGGCGGCTTCTGGAGGTGATGGTGCAATGCCGTCAAAGACTAGTAGCAGTAGCCTCTCGGCAGCTGTCTCACAGAATAGTGGCACCTCCAGCCTTAGGCGTGCGTCAACCGAAAAAAAATGAATAAGTGAGGACGAGAGAAATTAAACAAGGAGTATATGCTAAAGATGAAGAATGGAGAAAAGCAAGAGATAGAAAAAAGTAATAGTCTAATAGTTACCTAAGTTTGAAATCTTGGTCTACGCTAGCATTCTAAGCGCATACAGCAATCACTTAATTCATTTTTGTTTTGCAAATAGTACGAAAATCCTTTTTTATCCAAACCTTTAAGCAAACTAATGTTGGAATATATTCAGAGCATGCGCCCCATAGCAACCACGTTTGTAATTTCTTTAGTAACTCACTCCTGCAACACCTCTTGTTGCAATAGTAATTGGCTATACTAATTAGTTGGGGTCATCAAGATAGGTTTTGACATATTCCATATCTTGGTCAATTTTGACATGACATTTTGGATAACGTCCAGGGCAATCTTGATGCCTATGGGTGAGCATTCGTATTTTTACTTTCTCCAAGGAAGTACAATTGCACATAGCTGTTGGGCGTCTGTTTCTAATTTGATATGGTAATAAGCCATGTTTAGATTTAGAGCCAAGGTGAAGATAAGTCCTTCCATAGATCTGATCATGTCCACAATTTTTGGTATAGGAAATAGTAAGATATTGTGATAATTTATAAATTTTTTTTTCACCAGCTGAATTTGGACTGGTTAAGTATTGTCAAGCATTTGCGATGAAGGCTCAACTGCACTTGGAGACAAGGTAAAAGCAACAGTATGAAATTAATGGTTTCACTATCTGCTATGAGAAGATTTAACATTGCTATAACTACCATTGCAAACTCTTTTCCAAACCGTTAAGATAAGCCAAAGATATTCTAACATATATCTTAACCTCTCTCACATACCATGGATTTAACAATCAATGATCTTGTTCAGCAGATTTTACATATTCTTGATAAAAGCACCTGAAAAAATGGCAATGAAAAGTATCTTTAACAAATAGAGCTAAATAAATAGTTCCATTTACCACAAGGATCAACAATAATAGAGAACTCAAACCCAAATACTTGATATTGCTTAACCAGTCCACTTTCAGCTGGTAAAACTAAAATATATAAGCAATTTCCCCTAATATCTGACAGCGCATCTCCTCCATCCTCTAATATATGAAATATAAAAAATTTAAGTTGTTTTCCAATTTTTTATATTTATTCATTTTTATATCCTCATTATATAAATACCTTTCATTTTCGAATTTCGGGGACACGCAACAATCTTTCATTACTTAAGGGCTTTGTCAGGATGTCACTGACACTTCTTTCACTCTTCACATATGCAAACCTCATTACTTTGACCGCAATAGCTTCCCGTACTTGATGATAAGCGATTGCATTATGCTTTTTCTTCAGGACACTTGAGAAAACTGAAGGATTTAAAACCACTGGCATACTATTGCCTAACATCAATGTGGGTCCATCTAACGCCATACCTAATGACCTCAACATAAATCTCTTGAAATACTGTCTATAGGGTTGATAAGACTACAAAGATGAAGAAGAAGCTTCAAAAGGGATTCCAATTAAAAGTTGTAATTATTAAAATCAGATTGAACTAAAGGTTTCACCGTATGTTTTAAAGTGATATGCCTTAAGACAATATTCTTTCTCCCTAATGGATAACCCTAACAAATATAAATCTAAGCTTAACTGAACGTGAGGGATATTTCCAATACCCTTCCTATGCCAAAACGTTCAGTCACCGTACTCTTCACCACTATCCTCCAAAAAATTCTTAACTTGTTTCTCGTAGACCTCCTGGTAAACATTCTTTGTAAAAATGTCGAAATCATTATCAATAGATTTCACAAATTCAATTTTTATGATTCCATCTTCCACAAGGACAAATCTCTTGATTCTTGCTTGATGTAATATTGGAAAGAAATGTAACTGTCATTGCGTATTCTGCCCAAACTCCCAAACTGAGGTGATCCTTCAAACCAGCACTGTTTAACAGAGCTCTAATCCTCCCAAAGAAGGTTTGAAACTTTCTTTCGACTTTGCCATTTTGCTGGGGAGTTTGAGGACCGGAAAATTCAAACTTGATTCCATAACCCTTGGATCGGCATTCTTTAAACAAAGCCTTATTCTCACCGGAATCATCACACCTTTTGACTCCTGCAATCTTCAGGTCGGTAAGTAAGGTTGCTTCCTTTGCTTTTAGGTCACTCTTTGCCCTCAAAAAGATGCTCCAGCAATAGTCTGTGTAGTCATCTACAATTAAGACCCAGAAGCGAGAACCACCATAACGTTTGTCCTTAATAGAGCTTATATAGGTGCTTGACTCCCTTCCTTTTAGTCTTGATTAACATTCTTTTGCCCTGCCTTAGTCATAGCACAGCCTTCACAGACCTTCAACTCACCTTTCATCCTCAAACCATGAATGGTTGCAGTCTTCTTTAAATGATCAAATCCACAATGCCCAATCATTTCGTGAAACTTGTTAACATCAATGGACTTGATCAAATCCGACTTGCCTTTTGCAACATAAGCAACAGAAGACTGATTTGGGACCATCTTAATACCGGAGATACTCCCACTCAGGGTGTTAATAAGTCTGCCAAAGGAGATAGAGGCGGATCCCTTTGTAAAACAGATAGATGTCCCATTGTTGCTAAGATTAAACCCATTCTTAATAGCCTTGTTGATGCTAAAGAGATTGGCACACAAATTAGGGACATTCTTAACTTCATTGATGGTAATATCCAAAGTAGAATCATTAAGTTGAACGACACGACGCCTTAGACTTCCAACTGTTGTTGCCTTTGAACGGCCCACTTAAAAGAGCTTGCTCCTCTAAAATTTCACCTTCACTACTATTGATTGAATTTGAATTCAATCTTTCAAAACGTAGGCTTAACTCTCCTCTAATTTCTTCAACAGTTATTGGCCTTTCTGTGTCGCCAACTCTTCTCTCCATCATTGCAAATTGAAGCTCATAGTCCGAAGTAAGGTTGTTTGAAATGTGAATCATGAATTGATTCTCCAAAATGCTTGATTCCATAGTTTCAAGCCTAACACAAAGGTCCTCTAGTTCTGTGATCCAAGTCTCTGGATCTTGACCTTTCTTTAATGATAGTTCTCTAAACTGTTTCTCCAATTTCACCAAGGTAGGAGCAGAAACAGGCTCATACTTGTTTTTGAGCCTCTCCCAAGCACTAGCTGCATTGCCATCTGGATGATCCTTGGTCTTGCAGCCTTTAACTAAATAAAAAGCAGTTTTACTGCTACTTGTCTTCACATCAATCAAAATAATGAGTTCAGTAAACGCAATCTTATTCAATTTGATGATTCTAGACTTTTCTTTTCCTATTTCAGACGTCACATTACAATTCTTCATCAGATCTTGGGATGGACAACTTTCTTAACAACAAATCCTTTAAACCATATCTCTTGGCTTTAGAAAGAATGTTCTCACTCCAAATGGGCCACTCATCAGCCTTTCCGCAGAAGGGGATTACTGTTATCGTATTCAAAGCAGTCATTTTTGACCTAAGAAATGAGTGCCAGCTAAGCAAGGATAAACTTGATAACACGTAGTCTCAAATAGACGCTTACTAGCTACCCACGTTTAAACGTGTTGAAATATTGTCTATAGGGTTGATAAGGCTACAAAGACGAAGAAGCTTCAAAAGGGATTCCAATAAAAAGTTGTAATTACTAAAATCAGATTGAACTAAAATATTTTAAATTGATTGATTCCAGTATAAACCAAACCTTCAGAATGAGTTCTGTAGCAATTCTCGATGCTACTAATCCCGAACCATAAGTTGAAGTCTAATTGTCTTCTGATGTTTAGATAACAGTCTTATTGACATATTGTTCAACATCATAAGTATGTCTGTGATGGACCTTCTTGTTACTAAATCATGTGCATGATATGCATGGACATAGACAGTCATCCGGCCTTTCGGTCCCTTTGACACAGGAAGGTCGTTTGGAATTTCTTCTTCAGCATCTGGATAGAAATCTTTCCAATTCAGGTGGTCCTCAACAGGGTAAATAGAATGATCTGGATATGTTGTATCAACAATAAGTCTCCCCTTTGGAAAGCTCTTATGGTAAGCTAGAATCCTCTTAACAACCTTCAAATGTCCTTCCCTTGGTGACATGTTAATCTGCTCATAACAAAAGTGCCATAGGCAATATCATATCTCCCTAAACCAATTATCCAGATACATTATCCTATTATTGACCTATACTTAGCTGAGTCTTCATCAGCTCATAAATGCATGTCATCTACTTCAGGATGATACCCTTTGCTCATGGGTATCTTAATGGGTTTCAGCTCTTTACCAAAAAGGTTCTCAAACGGATGACATTCTGAATATAGGTTCTGGCAGAGATAGCTAATCCTAAACCTTGATTCTTCCATGAATTTCCAAGGAACTCCACATTTCCACCTAAATAGTACTTAGGAATACCTACATCCTTCAATAAGTATATTTTCTCTAAGGACTTAATTACTACCATAGGATCTTTGCTCCAAATAAGAATATCATCCATATATGTAGCTAAGTATTCATAATGTGATGTCTTATCTATCATCCATAGATCCGGGTCACGCTTAGTTTTCTTGAATCCTAATCTTAGTAATGATTCTGCTAACTGTTCATGAAATCTTGCGGCAGAAGTCTTAAATCCATAGGTAATCTGTGTTTAAAATGGACCATACATCCAGCAAGATCCAAAGGAACTGTAACAACATCACTGCCATTGCTCGCTTTTGTAATCTTTTTTTGTGCTCCTCCATGTCTATAGAATTAATTACTATGCCACGTAGAATCAATTACTATGCCAAATTCTCTCAATTTTATAATAATGAATGACCTGATGTTTCATTATATATACCTTCATATACTAATAGCAAAATAGATTTTCCATTGGGTAAGTCAAGGCGAGTAATATCACTGACAATTGGAAGATTCCGTTTAATGGCAGTTTCATGATCAAAACCAACTACATTCGCCCTTCTTGAGTGATGGATTGACCATACCTCCCATTTGCCTTAAATGCAAGTATCAGCACCACCATCTAAAATACTGACATGATATCTTTCTGGTAAGAAAAGAAGATTCATGCACTTATTATACAATGTTTTGTTTATACTGACATTTGTATGTACGTTATGTTCTGAAGTCCAAAAGTCATAATCTGCCTCCTGTTGAGATCTTTATATGTTGGAAGCATTGACCACCTCTCCAAGGAATTCATCAATAAACCCATTATCCTGCTCTGCCCCATCTGGAACTTCTTCCTCCCCTTTCACAGCATTTTTGACTCTTGCATATTGACCTGACATTTTGGAGGAATTGTTTCTATTCTTTTCAGAAACTTTGATAGCATCCTTGCTACTTGATGACTTTTTCAATTTATCATCTTCTTGTTCCTGGTGTTTTCTTTCATTTAACAACCATTTCTTTGCTTCTACAGAAAGAGTTGTCCAGATTTCTGCAGGTACTTGTGCCAGTTTACATACCTTTGCAGTTTTGAAGCCATGGAAAAGTCTAATTCTTCATCAGAACAAATTGAGTCTTGAAGTTGAAGTTCATTCATTAGTGCCAAAACTGTATTGACCTTATCTTGCTTAGTAGTACCCATAGGTTGGCATGTAGTATGGATTTATCTTGCATTCTTTTCTTTGGCTTTTTGATCATGTCTGATAGTATGTGATCTAAGGAAATTGCATGTTTCTGGAAAAGACTTATCACTAACTAATGCTTCAAAAACAGTATCAACCATACCGACATTTTGTGCTTTCTGTACCAGATGACGTTTCTTAATGTCATCATCATTCCAAGTTGTTTGACCAAGGAGAACAAATTCTGTGAATGCAGCTTCGTGTTCTTTTACCATTTAAACAGCCCCCCTTTATAACGTCGATGAAAGCCTGTTGTAGTGACATGTTTTCGCTTTTTAATTCTAACATTCTTATTGCCATCTTTCTCATATTGATTAACTAATTGATACCATGACCGGATACCATCTTGTTTGTGACTACTCTCCATCAAAATTCTACGTCCTACACCACCTTGACAAGCGCTGAGTAACGTGCCATACAGTTCTCACCTTTCTTAATTTGGGATGCTAATGGTACTTCATGCATGAAATCAACATAACAATCTGCTCCTTTTTCTAAGTAAGCGGTCTGAAAATCTGTCTCAAATAGGTAACCTGCACCAATTTGCCCAAAATGACCTTCGACACTATTTCTAAAAAATTCAAAACTGTCTATGCTTCCATCCCAAATGACTCTTGAAGGTAGAACTTGACGTCTCTCGTCATTTGCAGCTGATATAGCTTGTGACCTCCCCTTAACCATCTTCATGGAAGTACTTGGACGATCTGGCACTTGATGTTCATCTACACCTGAATGGTATTGCTTTTCTTCATATGTCTTCTTAATATCATTTCTATATCCTTCAAAATCCGGTTTTGGCATAAATGCATGATTTAAATTCTTTGGATAGAAGTAATGCATTTCCTGAAGTCTTAGAGATCTCTGTATCTTATGAGAGGACACTTGGTGAAGATATTTTCCTAGCACTTGATGCATTCTTCTTAGATTTAGTGCTAATTACAGATCCAACTAAAGAGTCTTGTGAAATGAAGTCTTCTAAATAATTTAAGACATCTTTCCTTATTGCCAATAACATACCATATAATGCTTTTTTAATGTTGCTATACTGTCTGTATCTAGAAGATTGGTTTCTTCCTCAACTGTGGACGGATTTAGCTTCTCTGATACGTTTGCATGTCCATCCAAACCCGATTTTTCTTTAAAAAACATTTTAAAACACTTTCCCAAGCATGGTACTCTTTTAATTGAATCTTGGAAAACAGAAACTTGAATGTCTTGACATGAAAACAATTTTTCCAACCTCATGTAGTACCAAACTAGATAACTGAATCATGCTCTTGTTACTGCAAAGGTTCATAGAGATGATCAATGACTTAGACTTATTTTATAAGCCCATCACTTCAAAAAGATTTTCAACTCCTCATGACATGTCTGGAGATCCCCAAAATGATACTTTAGATGACAATTTGCTCTTACTACTATGACTATCCTCATGAGTTTTGATGACCGTAGGATTATCTTTCTTGGGACTACAAAGTATATCTAACGTTTCCTTCTCAGTAGATGAAGCTGACTTGATAATTTTGGGCATCTTTGTGTCTTTAGATGAGATAGATCTTTTTGTCTGACGGTCTTCTGGTGTCCTAACATGACCACCAGATTGTCTCCTTATCCTTGCGGACCTCTTAAGTCATTGGTCAGCTTCCTTTGGATTTTGGGTAACTCCCCTTTTTGTAGGTGAACTCATGATGCTGTTGATTTTAAATAAGACGTTTCAATTTAAATATGATGACATTTTCGAATTCAGAATTGGCGGGTTTGACTTATATGAAGTTTCAGACTTAATACAAGACGGATGATAATTAGTACATGAAGTTTTAGACTTAATGACGTTTACTTAGAAATTGATGAAATTAGCCTATTGCTGTTGAATTAAGGCTCTATCCATAGGCTTAAGAATGCTTAAAATACAACTCTGACTGACTAACCGTTGATCTTGGATTTGTAGGACACAACAGAGCCTGAGTAGTTATAGGAAGTACAGCTTCAGTTGAACTTGAGTTGGTAGAAGACAACCACAGCCTGAGTAGTTAAGAAGTACAGCTGTAGTTGAACCTGAAGGTTGGTAGAAGACAAGAATGACCTGGGATGCCGGAAGTACAGCCACAATTGAACTTGACAGCTTGAAAACTCAGTAGACACTTCAAATTGAAGAACAGCAAGGATGAAGATGAAATCAGAAGGCAGGAAGAGAGGAAGTGGGAGATCAAGCACAGACAATTGTTAACTCTGGGTCTGGACCAGATTACCAAATTTACATACTGCTTGGATGGGCCCCTTGGTGAGGGTAACGTATAGCGGTCTAACTCAAATAGATTATACTGAAGAAAGTGAAGTTTCAGTCCTTGTGACCTTCCAGCAAAGATTCCTGTGGATTCTAATGCCAGCTGCTTTATGCGTTTTAGTTCTGGTGCCAGCTCACCCGAAACTACGGAGTTTTGTCCGACTTTGCGCTTGGTCTATGTTATCGCTCGAGCCGAAGCCTCCGCTTGCGCACTATCCAGCGTTTATAGTATGCCTTGCAACAAATTGGTTCAAAAAGTAGATTTACAAGTGGAAAACTCTTTGCTACGGTTTTTAGGACTTGTAGTGTGTCCCAGGCTAAACAATTAAGCCGTTCGTTATCCCACCAGCGCTCACCAGGCCTGGGGCTCGTGCTTTCACGAGGGATTTGAGGTTTACTCCTCCACACTGCAACTACTTTTGTAGCCCTTCAACGTGGGATTCATACAGTTTTCTTCTGTCTCTTAGCTGGGAGCATCAAAGAGGAATGTGCATTCAAAATTCTTGGTTTATCCTTGGAGAGGGAGAACCAAGTTTTAAGGAGTTTCGTATTCCTCCCGCAATGCGTTTTAAGGTAAGTGTTTAGTGATTTCTTGCTTCTCCTGCAAAATACGTTTGATCAACAGCTTATTAAGACTGGCGTGGGTCATACAAAATCAATCTCGGCTTCCTATTTTTCTGTAGCTATGCCGCTACAATGTTATAGACGATTCTTGCCTTGCTTTATAGTTGTCTCTCTGACGTGTTAGTTAAGTGTTAGGACCTTTTTAGCAGTCAAGCAGAAAAGGATTTTTGACAAATAAATGACAATAAACACACACACTCACACACAAGCTTTGATACAATGACAACAAGCTAAAAAAACAATCACAAGTGCTTTACCTTTGTAGTTACCTTTGTAGTTACCTTTGTAGTTACCTTTTTAGCTGAGGGAGGTTGGGTCTGAGAAACTGAATAGATGAAATAAAATAATACTTGTGTAAATTGTGAGACAAATAAATTGCTTTTCTAGAGCAATCTAATCGTTCCTTGGCAATCATTCTATTGCTTGAATTGCCGTTCCAAGAGATCTTTCCCACCATTAAGATGTTACAAAGATATTATATTATATACTATTAGTTCTCAAACATGACAAAGATTTAACATCCAATGTTCTTCCATAGCAAATCATTGCCTGGATCAACAGAAAAGGTGGCAATGAGAGATAAATCTAATGGAAAACTAGATGTTTAACATCTAGAAAGAAAGATTAGACACATACGTAATTTCCCTACAAATGTTTACAGTTAGTACGGCCAATCGGTATTGGGGTGTTGACGTATCCCTAACCTTGTCAAAGATATGATACTCCAAGACCAACAAGGCATAAGGATCAGGGTCAAGGCTTGGAGTTCGATTCACCTCCATACGATTAAAGTTCTTTTGCGTTCTTTTACTTTCTAAGAATTTCCATGGAGAATATCTTTCGTACATCTTACGTACAATAATACCAAAGTATATTTTTAACAGAAGATCTACAAAATGTTCACAAGAATAGATTTAGTTAACTAACTTATAGTCTCACAATTTACACAAAATAACATTTTACATCATAAATTTATTTTAGAACGAATTTATCTTTCCAACATCAGTTAATAAAAATATCTATCAAAACCAGGACTTGAGCCCAAGATGACTTTCATTAAGAGAGATTACTTAACCAGTTCAATTGCTACAGTTATAGTTAAAGTATATGAATAGTCACAATATCTTACTACCAATTAAGACATTCTGTTTTCAAGGATTATCATAACTCCAAAATTTGATCTAAATTAAACGTGGAATTTGACTGTCTGAGTCAATTACATTTACCTGATGTGGCTGAAGAAGACCAACACGCATCTGGATAATCTGCTTAAATGTTGTGAAAATATGCAAGTTGATGGAAATATCCATTACAGTTTCTTGGTTGAAAGGAAGGATTTAATCGAGACTAATTTATTACTGTACTTTACTGCACTTGGTCTCAATAATCCTACACCAAATGTATCATTTGCAAGAGATAATGAGATTATACTCCTAATGCCTTTTCAACACCTCATACAGTAATACAAGAATCAATTTGAAATTCACGTTCCTTAGGAAATCAACAACACCATTGACTTAAATAAGAACTATGGATACAAGGTATTGACAGATGCACTAAATATTAATGTAACTCACAGAGAATCAGCCTTTACTGAACTTGGGTAAATGCGGGTCAATAGGCATAAAATTGTATGGACCAACTGTGATATTAGAGGATAATGTGTCCATAGTTTTGCGGTTCCCTCAAGTTTTTCAATGAAAAAGCACAAATTAACTGGCATATCATAGTCTACACAAAGCCACAGCAGCTAAGACACTATGGAAAATGTGAGGTAAACACTGTCAAAACCATAAAAAATTAAGAGTCCTCATCACATTACTGTTTTTCTGTGCAACAGAAGTGATTGGTGATGATAGATGAAGAAGCCTTTGATATCGCATATTGCATTAAAATAATGATTATAAAAAGAGCTTTTATTTTATTGGGACAAGATACAAAGATGGATAAGGTTTGAATCTGCAGTGCCTCACGGCACTATAGATTATAAAATAGATGTAATGAATCCTTATAAATCTTTAACCTATAGGAAATCTAATGCTGAGTCAGAGCTCAAGAACTAAAGAAGATCTGAGTCAGATCTTGGTGGACCAAACTATACTAAGGGTACGGTAAAGATACGGTAGGACGGTGCTTCGTATATGTTTTCGGAAACATTATTGTGATGGATTTGAGTCTGACGGCGGGCGGCAAGATTTTTCCAGTTGGCTAAATAAATAGTGCTAATGACCACGTCGCGTCCAAAAACGAGTTGACCAGGAGACGCGGCAATGGAAGCGTTATAAGTAGCACGTAAACCATAAGCGACATTTTGAAGTACCGCATGAATAGTTACACCGTCGCTATGTTTTGTGTGCAATTCCATTGAAAGGATGGAATCACCAATGACTTGATGAACACGTTCTACAAATGCATTGGTTTGTGGTTTTTTGACGGTAGTAGGTTTGGATGTGCCACCATAGCTACATAGGTGCTCAAGGAATTCAAGGGAGAACTCAGAGCCGTTATCAAAGATTGCAATGCGAGGTGGCAGATAACAACAAAACACAAAACCAATTTTGATTGACAAGGAGAGCAATGTCTTCAGATTTTTTGGATGAATAGCGACATAGTTCAACCCAACGCCTTGCAACATCAATAATTGATAAACCTTGGATATGCTGAGTGTTCTGAGTGATATCTTGGAACGTCCAAGGACCAATGAGATCAATTTGAATGGCTTCCCAGGGATTACAAAGGAGATCAGTTTCAGGTAAATGGCCATACCATTTGGAGGAAATTTTGATTTTCATACAGATCTGGCAGTTATCAACATATTTTCGAACGGTTGCTTCCATATTGGGAGTATCAAAACGGAGGGGATGGTGCAATACGTGCGTTCTTGGTCAGGATGATTAAGATTAGTATGATAACATGCAAGGATATCAGCAAAGAGGTTAGGGTCAACAACAATTTTTCCGTTACAACAAATGATGTCTATGCCCTTGCAATGAATGGTAGAATAAATGTTTGGGTTGGATAAAACTTTGTTTGAAGATCAGGGATAGCGTTTTGAGAAGCCTTGAGGCGAGCTGTGGTGGCAAGAAAGAGGTTGTCTTCAAGGGTTGTGATTTCTTTGTAGATTGATGTATCAACAGTTGTAGTGGGGTAACAACTTAACATGTTGGCAACAGTATTGTCTTTACCTGGACAATAGGTGAAAGAATAATCAAATTCTTCTAAAATGGCACGCCAATGTCAAACGCTTTCTGATTTGAATTTATCAAATCCCAAATACTTATGATCACAATAGAAATTGCAGTGATTACTCAATAGTATATGTCAATACCGTTGTGACGTTTCGACAATGGATAATAACTCCTTTTCCATTGTTGTATAGTTTTGTTGGGCGGAATTTAACTTTTGGGAGTAAAAAGCAATGGGTCAGTCATCTTGGCTAATCACAGCTCCCAATTGGAAGTCAGAAGCGTCTGTATAGAGGTCAAAGGTTTTGTAAAATCGGGGTATTTAAGCAAAACCTGGCATGAAATGGTGTTCCGTATATCTTTAAAAGCCCGTTTTTTAGGGCCCCATGTCCACTTGGATTTTTCACTTGTAATAGCGGTTAGGGGAGAAATAAGATGGGAGCAATGATACCATAATTGGCAGTAAAAATAAACAAATCCCAAGACGCTTTGGAGTTGATGTGTATTTTTGGGTTCTGCAATGGCCAAAATAGCTAATATTGTTTTGTTTTGCGGTTTGATGCCTTTGGAAGAGAGTGAACCCAAGATAGTCAACTTCTTGAGTTGCCAAAAAGGTCTCTTTGACGTGAACATGAAGGTTGTTGGCTTGAAGACAATCAAGAACAGAGGAAAGGTGTTGAAGATGGTGTTCAAAAGTTTTATTAGTAAAGAGGATTATGTTATCAATGTAAACATGACCATGCAAAATGTCGGATGAAGGCATACATCCTTGAGGGAGACAGGCGTAAACATATCGTCCCAGGGCAGGATGATACCACATGAAAGCTTAGATTCGTCATCTAGCGCAAAGTGTTAATATCCACGGTTTAAGTCCAAGCACGTGGCAAAGGTGAAGCCTTGGATCTTCCATAGGACCTCATTAATGAGTGGAAGATGCACAGGCTTTCTAATAAGACATTTGTGAAGCTGTCTTAAATCAGTGAGGAGCTGTACACCTCCATTCTTTTTCGAACAGAATAAACATGGTGCCCCCCATTGGAGTAAACATCCTTTTGGAGAACTCCAATACGGCAGAGATCTTCAACTTCCTGTTAGGCAATGTCAATAATGTTATGCGGAATTCTGTATGCTTTGGCGCAGAAGGGCCTGGGATTTTTCCAAGCTTGGGTTTCAATGGTTTTGTTGCTGCAGAAGTGAGGCAGTTTGATGGTCAAGGATGCAATCTCTTTCACACTAGAGAGGGCATGTCTGCCTTTATTCTGCACATGGGTTTTCTTGATTATGTGATCAAATTTTTTTAAGGCAGCTTATTTAATAAAGACCCCTGTAACTCCAGTGTCAAGGAGACCTAAAATTAGAGATTTTCCTGGTTTGATTGCTTCTTGAACACATATTTTGGCGCTGATATCATCATTAATTTATTTAATTTTTTCAATTTTTTCTTTGTTTTGGATTATGAAAACTTCCTCAATTTGATTCAATTTGGAGTTTGTATTGGATGCATTGTCACTGGACTGGTTTGAGATTACATAATTTTCTTCTTGTTTTCTGGCCGCGTTGGAATAAGTGTTATATTTCAGTTGGTCACTGTTTTTGTTTTCACTATTTTTATCACTGGCATTATTTTTGGTCCTTTAATCTTCACAATGCTTTTTAATTACCTCGCACTGTGCAGTGGTGTGGTTACACTTCCCATAAATGTCACGGTGTTTCTGAAAACCATTGGGCTTGTTGGTCTTATTCTTCAGATTTTTATTTTTCCGTTGGTTGGACACTTTAATGTTGTTGGGCTAATTGCAATGAGAAGCCGGACCGTCGGGCTCAACCCTCTTTAACCCAGTGTTGTACCTGGTCTGTGCAGCAAGACATAGGTGACATAGATTTGCTTGGATCTGGGCCTTTTTCCACCCTGTAGATCAGGCATTTCAGACAATTCTTGTGAGTTTGACGTCAGTGAATTTAGGAGTCTGAACCCCAGGATTGTTAGTTGGATCTGGGATTGGAGTATATTTAATGAGGTCATTTAAGTGACTGAGCCTCTGAACAAAGTCTTGGACGGACATACTTCTTGGTTTCTTTACCTCTGACATCCATTCTTTTGTCTTCCTCCATAAATAAGAGAAGGAACTGATCAACACAACTTTCGAGTTCTTCTTGGGACTGATTTGAGGTGTAGATTGTCATAATATTGAATTATTTTTTCTGGATGTCATGTACCATCATTGCTGGGATCAATTGGAATTATTGAAAACCACTTGGAAGGGCCAGGGTCTTGACAATGTCATCAAAGGTACTAAAAAATTCTAGTATCTCTTCAATCTCTGTTGAATTCAACTTCAAATATTCGTGAGCAATTATCTGGGAGTTTGGGTTACTAGGATCCAATGGGATGTTGATAATGATGTACCAATCCTTTTCATGGATCAAATTGGCATCTTCTTTCTTCGGGCAGATTGTAAACAGGCAGTTAGCTGAACTCATGGTGATAAGGATGCAATAGGATGGTCTGAATGATCAGAAATGAAACAAATTCATAAGAAGTTGAGGAGTAAATTTACTGTGCCTCACGGCGCTATAGATTATAAAGTAGATATATTGAATCCCGTTAAGTCTTTTCCTATAGGAAATCTAATGCTGAGTCAGAGCTCAGGAACTAAAGAAGATCTGAATCAGATCTTAGACCTAACTAAACTAAGGGTACAGTAACTAAACTAAACATACGGTAGGACAGTGCACCGTATGGCATGCAGATTACGCTTTGATTGGAAGATCTGGGGGCATTCAATATCTAGATGTAAAATTAGATTTATGTCTACTTAAACCAATTACTTGTCTAAGCAGATATCTTGTAATCAGATATTCTCAAAAAATTAGTAGGCAAATGTTGGCTTTTTAGTTGGAGATGCAACTGGGCGGCTTGTTGGTACTTTAGTTGACAACGCAACTGGAAGTTTGGTAGGTGCATTGGTTGGAGCAACCAAACGGTTGGTAGGTGCTTTGGTTGGAGATGCGACTGGACGACCTGATGGAACTTTAATAGGCGCCTTGGTTGGAGAGGCAGCTGGAAGTTTGGTAGGTGCCTTGGTTGGACGCTTGGTAGGTGCCTTGGTTGGACGCTTGGTTGGAGGTGCGACTGATCGAGCTGTTGGCACTTTCGTAGGCGACGCAACAAGAAGCTTGGTCGGCAGCTTTGTAACGGTTGCAACCGGTAATTTAGTTGGTAATTTATTTGGAGAAGAAACAGGTCGAATTGTCGGAACTTTTGTTGGAGACACAATTGGTAGCTTAGATGGAGCCTTGGCTGGAGACGTGAGTGGGCGCTTGGTCGGTGCCTTGGTTGGAGATACAACTGGGATCTTGGTTGGTGAAGAAGCTGGTTTGAGTGTAGGAACCTTCATGGGCGACCCACCTGAAAGTTTAGTAGGCAACTTGCTTGGAGATGCTACGGGTAATTTAGTTGGCAATTTAGTGGGAGGAGAAACTGGCCGAATTGTTGGGAGTTTAGTGGGAGACACAATTGGTTTGTTTGGTGCCTTGGTTTGAGCAGCTATTGGGACCCTGGTAGGCACCTTCGTAGGCACCATGTTAGACAACTTGGTAGGCACCCTGGTTGGCACCTTGTTGGGAACCCTGGTAGGCACTTTGGTAGGCACCTTGGTAGGCACCCTGGTAGGCACCTTGGTAGGCACCCTGGTAGGCACCTTTTTGGGTGCCTTGGTAGAAGTGGGCGCTGGTTTCATTGTGGGTGCTTTTATTGGTGATACAACTGGACGCTTTGTTGGTAATTTTGTCGGCGAAGAAACAGGGCGCAATGAGGGAGCATTGGTGGACTTAGATACTGGCTGCTCGGTTGGTGTCGTATTTACAAGTGATGGTGGAGTTGAAGGAGACGTAAATGGAGGAATGGTTAACTCAATGGGTGAATTTGTGACAGCAAGAAGACTGACTGTGGGAACGGTTGTCTGGTCACGAACAGGCAATGTTGTAGGTGAAGTTGTAGGAGGCAATGTAGGAGCAACAGTAACTAATAAACCAGAAGGACTGCTAGAAGGGCTTTCAGTGACATCGCTAGGTGGTGCTTGACCAACAGGTTTGCCTGTGGGAACAGTAGTAGGATCAGGAACAGGCAATGCCGTAGGTGAAGTTGTAGGAGCAACAGTGACTAATAACCCAGAAGGACTGCTAGAAGGGCTTTCAGTGACATCGCTAGGTGGTGCTAAAGGCAATGAAGTTGGGAGTCGGGTTGAAGATACAAGTACAGGTCCAGCAGAAACTAAAGTAGGATCCAAGCTTGGAGCAGATACTGGTCCTGCTGTGGGG
>CAAAJI010000505.1:21125-35072 GCA_900642245.1 Fragilaria radians | reverse complement strand
CGTCATAAGTTGTTATTGAGTTGATGTTAGGTAAGAATGTTGAAAGAATGGACACAAATTCCGGTCCAAGAACCACGGGAGGAAATTCACCTTCTAAAATGGAGCTTAGATCATTCATTATTTTCACAATAGTTGAATAAGGTACAGAGGATTCAATACAATCAAACTTTCCAGTGCACACATTTTTCTTATCGTGAAAAAAATCTAGTGTCAGAGCACTCTTACCAACACCACTAGAGCCAGATATCCAAACAACTTGATTACATTTCATACTTTTGTGGAAAATGTCTTCAAGAATTGATCGTTCCTTTTCTCGGCCGAAGATTGGCACTTCGCTCGATATTACACTCATGTTTTCAATTTCATTCATTCTTTCACTGTTTACTCTGAGACCTGAGATTATTGTAAAGGTAAAGAAGTAAGCTGTTCTTACTTTGCCATGCATTTCTTGATGAAAGTCATTAGTCTTGAGTACCGTGCAAAACTTGAACTAGTGATTAAAGAACTAAGGTAATAGTGCAAAACGTGCTACTTCAAACAAAGATTTAGGCGTCCCAAGAAAAAACAGTAAGAAAGAAACGCTATGCAAAGATCTGTAATATGAAACATTAACTATTCGAACAAGATATTTAAAAAATGGGAGACACACAACTTCTTTTTCGGATAATACAAAAACACCAGTTATAATTGTAATTGATATGTATCGACTTTATACTGTGAAAAAGAAAAAAACAGATCGACTCTATTTTGGCATAAAACTATAGGCTGAATTTTGTATCAAGAAATAAGAATCAAAACACTTTTCTCCACATGAAAAAACGATACGGTGACATATATATGTTTCTAATCTTGGGCATGTCCTTACTTCTCCACCTTCTTCCATCAAATCTTTATCAGTATAATTGATAACTTTTAGTTTATCATAGGAAGATTTGACTTTGCTTATGAGACATTTTCAGAAGTAGATACAATTTTTTTCAAAGAATAGCATCTGAAGGCAGTGTAGAAGAAATATTTTATCTTGTCTTTAAAGATTTGAACTTCATTACTGAAACACCTTTGCTCAGTTCAGGATCATGATATATCTCTTCAGAAGCTGAATAAGAAAATCGTGAGGAATTAATTTTCCTGTAGGGACGGAAGGCAAGAATGGTTGCTTCATTGAGTTTGTAGCAACATAAAGGTCTTTATCTGGAAGCCAACAACTCTTAAGTTACATGGATGGATTAGTAATCTGCAGACGCCAGTGGAACATGATGTTTTGTGATCTAAAGCTAACAGTATTACACCTTCAAAATAAATAATAGAAGAAGATTATGATTATCAAGGTATGACTGAGGTCATTGCAGCAAGTTTTGTTTTGTACTTTAAAAATGCACTACAGGGAGAAAAGAGAAATTTGATGATATTCTGAGAAAGATGCTAGGAAATGATCTTTTCATCATCCCTCACAATGATCAGTGAACTATGCTTCCTTGGGTGACTATGCTTGACAGTAGCCACATATAGATGTAGCGTTTTATTTGATGTGATTCAAATACCATTCAAAAATCTAGTATTCAAAACATCTTTGATTCGGAAGTCCTTATATTTTTCTAATATCCATAGAACTACAGTAGAAGATCAAATTACGTTATCCGGTCAATCCTGTCACCGCCCTTGCAACGTAATAAGTTATGATTGCAAATAAAAAGATATGCCTTGTACAATGCTTGCTGATTGTCAATATCTAAGCGGATCTTTGGACTCTGATTTGTATTGTGTGAATGTAATTTTACCTTCATAATTCTTTGTTAGCCGATCAACTACAGCGTCCTCCAATATGAAGTATATTACACAAGTCTTATGACAAGTTTTTTAATGTTCCATATAAAACATGCTTATTTATTTTTGCCTAATGGCCCTCTATAGTTGTATTTCCGATTGCGTTTCGCACCTTGCTCAGAAACATTTGCCACCAGAACACCCCCATGTATACTCAATTATACACACATTTTTTTATCCTATAAAGGTAAGTGCAAAAAGAAGTTTATTGCTGCTATCCACACAAGTAGGGTTTGTTTACTTTGACAAACTATGCAATCATAATTACAAATCAATATTTTGAATCAAAGGTTAATTGACTTTGTTATACATCTGGTGTAATGCTTGGATTATGCCATCTTCTATCGTCATTCCATTCTTTGCGATGGATAGAATGCTCTATGAAAGTTTTATTGCTTTCAGTACTATGATATTTTTGATAAGCCCTCTTTTTTCAACACAATATTCTATTTGATAAGCCATTCAGTTGAACAATGTTTTTCATAATTCAAGTAATACCCATTCTAAGAACATTATGGTGGTAAAAATCACTGGCAACCTTTTTTATGGAAATTTTAGTTTCAACGTACTCATCTCGTGCTATGGACATTTCTAGGGCACTTAGGATGAGAAGAGCATTCAACTTATTTTGAATTGTTGGATAAGGAATTAGATTGAAAAGAACTCATTTATGAATGTAACATGGGCAAAGGTATGAGTGAAATCCAGAACAGAAAGACTGCAACACATCTTCAATGGACCGAAAACTAATTTCCTTCAATAGCTCTCAAGATGAAAAATTATCCAAGTTGTGGTGTTTCCTCATGATACTGGGTCTTTGACCATGGCCAGTGCGTGACATTCCATTGATAATGATCATCCAAGACATTGTCCATCTCTTGAATAAGAGCCGGTACGAAGAGAGATTGAGGATGATCCGGAAAGAACAATCGTTGTGCTAACGCCAAATAGTCCAGTTTCGTCCGAAGATATGTTTCCTCAAGTTGACTTAAGAACAATACAGTCGCAACGGGATCCAAAAGAAACTCCTGTTCGGAAATCATAATAGAATAATCCTCAACTGAAATACCAGAAGACTTGAATATTGGTGAATAATATGGTAAGGTATCCGACACAATGACGGGGATACAACCAACCTTCACAGCTCGCAAGTGTGATCGGGACATAGGACTGTCGCCTCGAATGACAAAGCAAAATTTGGAAGAACTAAAGTGTTCCATCCAAAGTTTGGGATTTCGAATTTCACGTCCAAGACTGCAACTTGGAGATGTCGGATATTGTGTTGTTTGTGGAGAGATTTGTTTCTGTGATAATCCCATTAATTCCTTTTGGATAGTCCTTTGAAGAGCTAGATTCAAAAGAGCGTGTCGATAGGGTGTCGACTGGAACAGAGAGGGTGACTTGCGACTGCGATAAAAGCATAGATAGGTAGAATTTTGAAGTTTTTCGTAGGATGCGGGGATGTAGGGGAAGGGAGGTAGGGGTATACTATCCAACGAAAAGGATGATCGACTCATTGGAACGGCAGCCATTTGTAGTGGTTTATAAAAATCATGAAGAAGAAAAGGTGATGATGATGATGCATTATTACCCATGCGTGTATTCCATGCTGTCGCGTTTTGACATCCTTTCGTATCAAATGATTTCCCAATTGTGACATTCCATAATAGGGAGTAATGACGAACAACATCGTACTCCCTTTTGGTGTACAATTCCACATGCTCCCATGACCACATATTGGGTGTTTGTACCAATAGCAAGTGACGATTTCCCTGCAACCTTTGAAAATGAGATTGTTCGTAGAGTACATGAAAGACATTACCAATGGAAGTATTCTTCAGGGGGTGAATCAAATGATGCGTAAGGGAGATGGGTATGAAAAACCAATCTGCATCCTCTGGTGTAAAGGTCCTATAGGGACTGTTTTGTAGTGTCTGAATAAGATGTAATTCAGACATGGCAAATCCGTCGTAACGTTTTCGTAGATGATGAACATACTTTTGATAGAAGAGGGTTGTTTTATTGGTATCATAGAGCTCTTGATCATCTAATGGTTTGGCTGAAAATCTTGGATCATCATAGACATAGAAACGTCGATGATGAGATAATTGTATTAATTTTTGAATAATGGAATTGATGCGAGTGTTATTGCTGTTTATGGTGTTTGGATAAGATGCAGTAGCGTCCAAAGTTGTAGTGTTAATTTCTTGTCGTTGTTGTTGCTGTTGCTGTTGTATTGTCAGCACATTATTTGTTTCTTGTTGACTTTGGAGCGATTTTTGTTGGATATATGCATTGTTGGAAGGATTGTACCGGTGCCTGCTGCTGAAATTGGAATCCAACAATGGAGCATCCAATCCTTCGATGATAATATCGATATTGTTAAATATTCCTACTTTGTTACTCATCATGATCATTTGAATAGTAATTCTCATTAATATTGCAAGTATCAGAAGAAAGAATAAGAGTTGTAGAACATGTTGCCATCGTTGTTGCACTCTCTTGAAATAAAAATACATGGTTCTTGTTGTATCATGGCAAGAAAATTGTTCCTCTAGTATTACAACCTCAGTTACGAATGCAGTACTAGTAGTAGTACGTTTTCAAAATGGAAGAGTAAAAATGTTGTTGTGTAGTAGCTTTTCATGCTATTTCCGTCAAGAGTTGGCATCTCGAAATTGATTGACTTCAAGCTTTGCTGCTGTTTTATATATTGTATAGAAAGCAATACTAAACTGACATTCACATATGTTCCTTGTTGGACAAATGAAACGCAAATCAAAATTTTTGGGAACGAGCTGGCATTGTTTGGACTTAATTGCGCTTCCTTGCAAATTCTGCACGTCAATCACTTTACCATCCTATTCTTGGTCGTCATCTTCTTTGTCACCATGAAAGTTACGTCAAATGAGCTATAGAGCGTTCCTCCAAGCTGCTGAGGGTAAGGTTTTCTTGTCATTGTTGGAATCTTTGAATCTTGACAACAGAATCTTCAAAATAATTGTCAACCAATACGTGGCTATCAGAACCAAAATACTTACTTTACTTTACCGCCTGATGGCAATATCAAGGTATTCCCTGACATTGCACATGGAGAGAATTTCATTTTGAAAAGTGTCAGAATATCAAGATTATCGAAAGTGTTTTGCAGATGAATAGCTGGACAAGGCTGTGACGGCGAGAGCTGCAGATCTACATGCAAAACTGTAGAGATTAGTTGGATCAACTGGAAATAAATATCAATCATCTTTGTTTATGGAAGACCAATGCATGACATTACAGAGCACTGGAGATAGATGTATGTGTGTCCTCAAAGTGATGCTCTTGCTTTGAATAATCATAGGACAACCATTACTGCAAAATAGGATTTGAGAACCATCTTTATGCCTAGATACAACCATGGACTTGCACAAGTCACAAAAAGGAATAATTTTCCTTCCTTGTCAAGCTGTAAAGAAGCCCAAGATTAGTTTCATTGTATGCATCAGCATCAATGCTTTCCTTGTCCTACACAAAGGTGCACATGATTGCTCTGGAATACCCTTTCTCTTGACTTCTAGCAAATATTGACAGGAGCTGATTGCAACTTGAGCTCCAACCGTCAAAAGTCAGCGAAAAATATGATCTATTACCATCCTCGGTCCTTCTTCCTTCTCTTCTTACATCAACAAGTCCAGAAAAGCATATCCATCATGAGTTTTGGTTTTCACGAGTTCATGAAAAATGCTTAACAATTCAACAAAAATTGTATATCATGTCAAGTCTTGCAGAAAGTCCCAAGGAATTGTTGTAAAACAATTGCTTAAGATATTTCTCGCCAAGGATAAGCTCGGAGATTATTGTAATGTGCTGAATGGATGTGAGGAATTGGTCAAGGTTAAAAAGAACCAAGATGTGATTACAGATGATCCGGGTTTTGTGGAACGACTAATTTGCTCTGATTATGATCCCTGCTTTTTGACTGTTCAGAACTCTTCCAGAAGTCGATAGCCTCCTTTCTTGGAAGAATTTGGTGGACAAATATAGCTTTCAGCACAAAATTTAATACGATTAAGCTCAAGAAAGATTTGATTGAGAGTTAAGTTACATGTCAATTCAGAGCTACTCATAACTAGGTGAGTACATACAAGAATAATTTGATTCTACAATCATTTACTATGTACTAACGGTGCTCAGCGGAGATTGAAAGTAGAAAAAAATATTCTATTTTTAGAAAAGTATGAAAAACTAGTCTTGTTTTATTAATCATACAAGACTTGAGTCTTGACTCACTACTTTTTCGTTATTATAGTATTCCTTTAGATCAGCCTATTGTTTGAATGAATTTTTATATCCAGATTATTCTGGTTACTTAATATAATTTTTGACTTATTTTATTTAGAATAAAATATTTAAGTCATGTTACACTTCGTGTAACACATGTTATTTATTATCACCTAAATTTTAGAGATCTTTGAAATTGGTGAACGAAAAACAACAGCCATGATTCTTTTCAGTTGTTGTTGTTTTAGATGTGCTAGTATAGCTTATATCTTCATCATCTATATTTGCATGCACTAGCAACAATGGACGTCTCAGAATGAGGGTGCATCTTCTTGAATTAATGCTTTTCTAGTTTAATTTGATGTGTTTTGCTATAATTATAAAGTGTTATCTTCTAATATTCTTAATATGGAACAAACGGTACAGGATATCTCCTTATACCAGTGTACACACACATCTCCTAGCTTAATATATTATTATTAAACTGTTATTGTTTACAAGCTATTGAGTTAGGGACTAGCTTCTTGAGCCTTCAGACAAGGTAGGTCACGTCTAATCTTTCAAGGTATTTCTCAGGAAACGGTATACATGATAGAAAATGGGGATTTGGATCTATGAAAACAATTCCAAAAAATTGAGAATTTCTTTAACATACCAAAGATCTAACAATCAATTATCTTGTTTAACAAATTTTAGATATCCTTGATAAAAGCAACACAAAGAATATGGCGATGAAAAGTTCGGCTGTTGTGAAAACTACAAAAACGTGAATGCAACTTGAGGCAATTTTGGCAGAGAGCTTAATGAAGACAGTGTTGCAATGAAAAATCCTGGTAGAGTATGAAGTGAAGGGCCTCCTCCCAAATTTGTTTTCGCTGACTTTTGAAGGTTGGAGCTCAAGTTGCAATCAGCTTCTGTCAATATTTGCGAGATGGTCGGAACTAAGTCAAGAGAAAGGGTATTCCAGAGCAATCATGTTCACCTTTGTAGGACAAGGAAAGTCTTGATGCCAATGCACACAATGATACTATTCTTGAGATTCTTTACAGCTTGGTAAGAAAGGAAAATTAGTTCTTTTTGTGAGTTGTGCAAGTCCATGGTTGAATCTAGGCATAAAGATGGTTCTCAAATCCTATTTTGCAGTAATGGTTGCCCAATGATTATTCAAAGCAAGAGCATCACTTTGAGAACACACATACATCTATCTCCAGTGCTCTGTAATGTCATGCATTGGTCTTCCATAAACAATATTTATTTCCAGTTGATCCAACTAATCTCTACAGTTTTGCATGTAGATCTGCAGCTCTCGCCGTCACAGCCTTGTCCAGCAATTCATCTGCAAAACACACTTTCGATAATCTTGATATTCTGACACTTTTCAAAATGAAAACCTCTCCATGTGCAATGTCAGGGAATACCTTGATATTGCCATCAGGCAGTAAAGTAAGCATTTGGTCTGATAGCCACGTATTGGTTGACAAGTATTTTGAAGACTCTATTGTCAAGATTCAAAGATCCCAACAATGCAAAGACAACCTTGCCCTCAGCAGCTTGGGTGAGCGCTCTGTAGATCATTTGAAAAAACTTTCATGATGACAAAGAACATGACGGTAAAGTGACTGACCTATAGAAGCTGCAAAGACGCTTGCAAGAAAGTCAAAACAATAGCAAGTTTTAATGAAAGCTGAATTTTTTTTGAATTCACCATATATGTAACGCCATTATTTATATGATTAATTGATTCTAGTCACATTTGGGAACCCACAAGGTTCATCAAATCCATGCATTTATTCAGTGTCAAATCAAGCAATAAATAGCTGAGGATATTTTCCATGTCTGTCATACCTTAAAGTATAGACTAAAAAGAAATACATTAATTTAATAACTTTATGTGAAATGAACAATATCCAGTCTGACATTAATGGATTAGACGAAGGGATGGATTTGGGTACCAGTGTTGGAGACGTCCAAGACTGTTAGTACAAGTGACTGTAAAGAATCTATATATTCTATGTATTTACAAATCTGGGTTTGGGGAGTAAAGACATTAACTATCCACTTTTATAATTTTAAAGCTATTTAGCTATAGACAGTTTTAAGAAGGATTTTGAGAGAATGAATTCATATCCTAATCAAGCTTCACCAGAAAGTGAGCCCTTTTGTCTGAAGGAGTGACGCAACACCTTCACAAGAGGGTGATGTGGCGCGGATGAGATCAATTTTAGTCAAAATTAGATAAAATATATCAAAATTTAACTTTGTGCAACTCAGCATAGAGCAATGTCAAGGTCTTGTCAAGTTGGTAATTCTGAATTTTGGTGTTGATGATGAAGTATGAGAATATGGCAATGCTTCAAAAGCATGAATCGACACCTTTATAAGTATTGAGAAGTTTAGTCTACATTAACTGGATGTGGCATTTAAGGATGTGCAGTTGATCCTTGTCTTTGGATTGAATATTCTGATCATGGAATTATATAAATTATGATTTACGTTAAGGATTGTTTTGTCCTTGGTGCAGCAGTTTCTCCGCACAGTGCTCCGAGGAAAACTGCTTCACTGGCGGAGAAATTCTCCGCGGAGAAATTGTTGGTACAGATTCTGGCACCAATGATGTACTCAACAATATGTTGTTTTTGATGTTCTGGACAATATTTGAATACGGTCAAAATTCCAATATGAATCGAACTACCGTAGAAACATTCTTACCCTACCTATTCATTCATCCTCTATACCCTAAAGCTTTAATCCCCCAACCTATACCCTAAAACCCTAACCTAACCCCATTCCCTCTTTTAAACCATTATACCGGATTGCTCATAAAAAGTTCAGTAGGCTTTTTGGTGTCGTTTTTCCTCAAGAGGAAAATGGGTAATGCATACTGCAATGTTAGTAACCTGACGGGACAAAATGCGTTGGTCTTGACGTTTAACAATGCAGACTTACTTTACGCAAATTTCAATGAAATATACAAAGTTAGGTAAGCTACGGCGTCACCGATGTTTGCGCACACACTTATCCTTTTGGCGGTCATGATGCCTCATCTAGTCTTGTTCTGGTGATATTCTCCACAGCCCCCAAGGAATCAAGCGAGTTGAGGCAGAAGAGGATGCTTGGGGCCTGAAAGTGGCTGTTGTCTATGATAATATTGACGATCGCTTACTGTACAGACGGTGGGATTGCAGTAACGGGGCAACTTTATCCCTTCATTCGGTGTCTGGTGATGACGTTCGTGCCAGTGGTTGCGCCCTTAAGGGCAAGGGAAGTATTCGTGTAAGCCCTGACACAATGAATGGCGTCGTAACATGGTTGAACTTGGAAATGGATTCTGCTGAGGTTGTTAGGGGTGGTGACTTACCTCAAAATCGCAATAGCCTTGGTGACTGGGCCATCTGCTCAGGCAGTAACCAATGCCGAAACGGGTGCTGTAGTGGCAAGTACTCCAATGGCATTTTGAAATGTACCCCCCTTAATGGCGGGTACAGGCCCGACATTTGTGTTAAGCCTGCTCCTGCAGGTAAACTTGGAGATTGGAATGTCTGCTCCGCAAGTAACGAATGCCAAAACGGGTGCTGCAGTGGCAAGTTCTCTAATGGGGTGACAAAATGCACACCTCTCAATGGCGGGTTTAGACCCGACATCTGCCTCCCCCTTACAAATATTTCACCTACTTCTCCTGCACCCTCGAAAGCACCCACATTTCCAACAATAGTATTGCCAACACCAACAACATTACCAATCAAGTTGCCAACCACAAAAGCCCCTGAACCAACTATATCAACGCAACCACCCATATCAACCCAACCTCCAATATCAGATGCCATTGGCCCAAACAATAATTCAGAAAATGTTGTTTTACCCCGCCCTCCAATACCTCAAGGAATGACTCAACAAATAAACTGTCCTCATAATGATGCGGGATTGGTTGAATGGACTTCCCTCTTCCCGTCATTAGGAAGTGGAGCTGCAGTTAGTATTCCAGGAAATACCAGAGTTATCATAAGGCAGTCAATATCCATTAGAATGGGGAATATTGACATCCCTCCTACTTCGGAATTAATTGTTGGTGAAAACACTAACGGAATTTCAATCGATGTTACAGGAATATCTGTGCGAGGAAAATTCACGATAGGCTCGGAAACTTGTCGCTTAGTGTCTAAGGTCATCATCACTCTGTATGGTGTACGGCCCGGTAACGCTGTTACGAACATACCAGATGCAACATACAAAGGTATCAATGTTGCTGGTGGTGTTCTCAACCTTCACGGTAAACGATTTTTCCAAACTTGGACGCGTCTTAGTGCTACTGCCAATTCAGGAGATAAATTCCTAAGATTGCAAGAGGATGTCAATTGGGAAGCTGGTCAAGAAATCGTTCTCGTCACCACAGCCATAAAGGATTCGAAAGAATGGCATCAAAATGAAGTGCTGAAAGTTCAATCTGTAGATAACACTCCTTCTGTTGGTTCAATTGTGTATTTGCAATCAGCTATAGTCTACAAACACGTTGCGATTCGAGCATATCAGGCGGAGGTTGGCTTATTGAGTCGATCTATTGTTGTTCAAGGATCATCTTTGGATTCAAATCCCACAGATTCAGAGCCTCGCAAATGCAATGGTCGCTGGATATTTGGCAACACGGATGAGCCGTGTCCTAATAAGGATCTGACTGGCTTCGGTGGGCACATTATTGTTCATGTTGGTGGTCGTGGTTTTGTAGAAGGCGTAGAGTTGTTTCGCATGGGCCAAACGAATGTGCTTGGACGTTATCCGATGCATTTTCATGAATTGAAGGATTGCCGTGAATGTTATTTCCGTGATTCATCCGTACATAAATCTTTCTACAGATGTGTCTCGATTCATGGGACCAATCATGTGACTGTTTCTGAGAATGTAGCTTTTGACGTCATCGGATTCTGTTACTATCTGGAAGAGGGAGTGGAGCAACACAATAAGATTCATTTCAATCTTGGTGCTCACATCCACATGATCGGCCCTTCGATTCCGAACGGTAGTGGCCAAGAAACTCAACTTTACCAACAGAGTAACACTCTGACACTTCCCGCGGACGTCTCAGCTTCAGCGTTCTATATCACTAACATTCGTAATGAAATTATTGGGAATGCTGCCAGTGGGGGTTGGGCAGGTTTTGCCTTCCCTAACCTGCCTTCCCCGATTGGGCTTAATCGTCATGTCAAAATGAGGCCATCCTCTGTCATGCAGCTTCCAGGAAATACATTGGACGGAAACACTGCGCATTCAACAGCATGGTGGTGGTATCATTCCGGAGCATTTTATTTCGGCGGAGCGCTGTACTACAATTCTCAAAATATCTTGGAATACAATCCTGGTAGGTCACAGAACTTCAATGAGCATAATCGCAAAACCTGTGAAGTAGATTTATGTGCACAAGGAAACTGTAATCAATGGTGTCCAATTGATAAGCAAGCCTTCATTCGAATGACTAATAGCAAAGTATTTCTTGTTGCGGGCGTGGGTCTGAGTTCTTGGTCGGGTCGAATGGAGATTCTTGGCTTTGAGTGTCGTGACTGTGGTATCTCCATTGAAACACTTGAAGCTGGATTTTGGATTGACAAAATGCTTGCAAATTGTCGGAGTGGTGAATCATTAACTCTTCCACCGGGAGCAACTGCGAACAACATTCCTGGAAATGGATTCGGTTGGTACGATACTGACCAGGAACATATCATTACTCGTTCCACATTTCGAAGATGTGGCCAAAGTGCGAATGGTGGTGGTTGCGATGCTAGTACTTCTGTTGGCTGCCACACAGGCTCCAGCGTATTTAGCTTTCTCACACATAGTTCACAGTTCAATCCTGAAATAATGCAGGTAAGTAAGAAAGATGCTTTCAAACGCGATTTCTACTAAGATGCGATTGACTGACGTAATGAATCTGCGTTCGTTCATCTTTAGGGAACAAAAGATATAACTATGGAATCTTGTGGGCGCCGATTCCGATTAGTAGACTTCAGAGGCACTGGTTTTAAATCTGTTTCTTCAAGACTTCAGAACTGGCTAGATGAAGATGGATCTGTAACTGGTTTTGGAGTTCGATCTGTCATAGCAAGTGCCTATGATAATGGCATGTGGTGGAAAATTGATCTTGAAACTAAACTTAACAGTGAAGGACCAATGTACTTTTTCAAGTTGACAAGCGGACCACAGCGAGGTCTTGGACATTTTCGAATTAATTTTGATCCAAAAGAGCATGGCGAAAGTTGGATCTTCAGTGTGTACAAACGGTGGGTCTGAACCCTGTCCTACGTTAGGCTATGCGAAACATATTGGACCGATGTTTTCAAATGATAATGGTTTACCTATCACAGCACAGCCTGATATTGCAGGACCCGTTGGAGGCTTCGGTTGGTATCTCAAATTCGATCAAGGTTCTCCGACAAAAATTGCAATTGAGCTAATTGAAGTAAGACCAGACACGCCTCTAATGGTGTATATGGCTTATCCCCCAGGTACTGGCTTCGACATATTTGCCTTTGCACCATACTGTGGAAACGGTGGTTGTAAAGAACCATTTGTAAAAGTGACATCAGAAGCAGCCGTACGCAATTCGAAAGGTAACACTTATTACTTTGGAACGGATGGGATGTTAGTCATTAGGATCATTCAGTTTTCCGCCAGCTACATTCGAGATAGTAATGGATGGATTTTACCTCAATACAACACTACTGTCCCCTGGAACCCTAATGAGTATGTAATCAATAAATTCGAACGTGGTGGAGTGCTCCTTCCCGCTATGTCATACGGACCGTATATTCAAATCAATGCAAACTGCGGAACTGGGACGTATTGTTCTCAGCGTCCGCCAACATTAAATCCGAATCCATGTCCATCAGGCTATCAACAAGTGGCATACGATAAGTGCTGCACCCCGTCCGGAGGCTGTATTTGTGCCAATGGAAATGCATGCTGATGTTCATGTTTGATAGTTGAAAATGTGCAGATTAAGTATATTAAATCCAATTTTGCATATACTTTATATCTTAGATGATGAATAAATATCAAATGTGATCAAAGATATGACTAGATGAATTTACGGGGCAAAATGCAATCACTCAAACGCTTGTAGAATGTCGATAAAATATTCAGTAATGTGTGAGTCAATACAATCACATACTTCCTAATCATACAGATTCACCCTCGAACTGAATTGGCCAATCTGTAAACAATAAGAAGTCCATCCCTTGCTCACAAATTTAGACGCAGACATGACACAAACGTTGGGCTTGTAATTCTCAAATATCTTTCTACGTCAATCATGATCTTCATGGTCAATAGAATCAAACGGAGTAAAAATTAAAAACATGATAAGTGGACATTTGTATGATTGTAACTTCGAATGTGATGATTTCAATTCCGCAGGAAACTACAATAGTGAGAGGATTGTACACTTCTCATTGCTGGATAAGTGAAGTGAAGTTGCAATTGATAACAGTAGTGCAAATTCTACACACTGTAATTAAGATTTATCTATTCATTTTAACTTACAATTTCATTTATCCCAGAATTGATGGTTTTTGCAACCTTAACTTACTCTACTGATGAAAAAGCCTTCCTACTGATCCCAGCTCAGATAAGATTTTACTCTTGTAAATTAGGATTCTATGTTCAATTTTCAGTATCTTGTTTCCCTCCATTATTGATATTCGTCACAATCATTTGCTGTAAATATGCATTGTATATTGCATTGATTGCAAAATTGGCTATAAATCCCTGAAATGTGAGGCCAGAAATCATATCCTACAAAATCTTGCTTTGATGATACCTGTGTTTCACACGACCCCGCTTAAAAAAGTAGTTCCTTGTAGGTTTTCTCACCCC
>CAAAJI010000505.1:0-21105 GCA_900642245.1 Fragilaria radians | reverse complement strand
CTGGAGCATTTTATTTCGGCGGATCACTGTACTACAATTCTAAAAATATCTTGGAATACAATCCTGGTAGGTCACAAAACTTCAACGAGCATAATCGCAAAACCTGTGAAGTAGATTTATGTGCACAAGGAAACTGTAATCAATGGTGTCCAATTGATAAGCAAGCCTTCCTTCGAATAACTAATAGCAAAGTATTTCTTGCTGCGGGCGTGGGTCTGAGTTCTTGGTCGGGTCGAATGGAGATTCTTGGCTTTGAGTGTCGTGACTGTGGTATCTCCATTGAAACACTTGAAGCTGGATTTTGGATTGACAAAATGCTTGCAAATTGTCGGAGTGGTGAATCATTAACTCTTCCACCGGGAGCAACTGCGAACAACATTCCTGGAAATGGATTCGGTTGGTACGATACTGACCAGGAACATATCATTACTCGTTCCACATTTCGAAGATGTGGCCAAAGTGCGAATGGTGGTGGTTGCGATTCTAGTACTTCTGTTGGCTGCCACACAGGCTCCAGCGTATTTAGCTTTCTCACACATAGTTCACAGTTCAATCCTGAAATAATGCAGGTAAGTAAGAAAGAAGCTTTCAAACGCGATTTCTACTAAGATGCGATTGACTGACGTAATGAATCTGCGTTCGCTCATCTTTAGGGAACAAAAGATATAACTATGGAATCTTGTGGGCGCCGATTCCGATTAGTAGACTTCAGAGGCACTGGTTTTAAATCTGTTTCTTCAAGACTTCAGAACTGGCTAGATGAAGATGGATCTGTAACTGGTTTTGGAGTTCGATCTGTCATAGCAAGTGCCTATGATAATGGCATGTGGTGGAAAATTGATCTTGAAACTAAACTTATCAGTGAAGGACCAATGTACTTTTTCAAGTTGACAAGCGGACCACAGCGAGGTCTTGGACATTTTCGAGTTAATTTTGATCGAAAAGAGCATGAGAAAGTTGGATCTTCAGTGTGTACAAACGGTGGGTCTGAACCCTGTCCTACGTTAGGCTATGCGAAACATATTGGACCGATGTTTTCAAATGATAATGGTTTACCTATCACAGCACAGCCTGATATTGCAGGACCCGTTGGAGGCTTCGGTTGGTATCTCAAATTCGATCAGGGTTCTCCGACAAAAATTGTAATCGAACTAATTGAAGTAAGACCAGACACGCCTCTAATGGTGTATATGGCTTATCCCCCAGGTACTGGCTTCGACATATTTGCCTTTGCACCATACTGTGGAAACGGTGGTTGTAAAGAACCATTTGTAAAAGTGACATCAGAAGCAGCCGTACGCAATTCGAAAGGTAACACGTATTACTTTGGAACGGATGGGATGTTAGTCATTAGGATCATTCAGTTTTCCGCCAGCTACATTCGAGATAGTAATGGATGGATTTTACCTCAATACAGCACTACTGTCCCCTGGAACCCTAATGAGTATGTAATCAATAAATTCGAACGTGGTGGAGTGCTCCTTCCCGCTATGTCATACGGACCGTATATTCAAATCAATGCAAACTGCGGAACTGGGACGTATTGTTCTCAGCGTCCGCCAACATTAAATCCGAATCCATGTCCATCAGGCTATCAACAAGTGGCATATGATAAGTGCTGTACCCCGTCCGGAGGCTGTATTTGTGCCAATGGAAATGCATGCTGATGTTCATGTTTGATAGTTGAAAATGTTCAGATTAAGTATGTTAAATCCAATTTTGCATATACTTTAATTCTTAGATGATGAATACACATCAAATGTGATCAAAGATATGACTAGATGAATTTACGGGGCAAAAAATGCAACCACTCAAACGCTTGTAGAATGTCGATAAATATTCAGTAATGTGTGAGTCAATACAATCACATACTTCCTAATCATACAGATTCACCCTCGAACTGAATTGGCCAATCTGTAAACAATAAGAAGTCCATCCCTTGCTCACAAATTTAGACGCAGACATGACACAAACGTTGGGCTTGTAATTCTCAAATATCTCTCTACGTCAATCATGATCTTCATGGTCAATAGAATTAAACGGATTAAAATTAAAAACATGATAAGTGGACATTTGTATGATTGTAACTTGGAATGACATGATTTCAATTCCGATGGAAACTACAATAGTGAGAGGATTGTACACTTCTCATTGCTGGATAAGTGAAGTGAAGTTGCAATTGATAAAAGTAGTGCAAATTCTACGCACTGTAATTAAGATTCATTTATTCATTTTAACTTACAATTTCATTTATCCTAGAATTGATGGTTTTTGCCACCTTAACTTACTCTACGCAGTGCAAAGATTCATCATCATTTGGCCATGCCACCCGGTTGCATCCCAGAACCTTGATATGTTCCACATGCAGTTCTATCATCGCCTGTGCATATTCCACTTAAAGAAGCAATTTGACCTGATCAGATGGTTCAGAAATATTTTGCATCGGTCCCAGGTCTGGCTAAGAAATACACCATTTACTGGAAATCTCCAGCAAGAGCAAAGCTCTTCAAGGCAGAAGTAGACCCATTACTATATACATTTGAATGCATTGCAGTTAACCTACAGCTATTTTTGACCAGCTCAAGGATAAGACAGCCATCTACAGGTAGAAAGTAGTAAGTTATTGTGATAATTTATATATTTTAGTTTTACCAGCTGAAAGTGGACTGGTTAAGAAATTTCAAGTATTTGCAATGCCTTGGGTTTGAGTCCTATGTTATTATTGATCCTTTTGGTAAATGGTGCTATTCTCTTAGCTCTATTTGTTAAAGATACTTTTCATTGTCATTTTTTCAGTTGCTTTTATCAAGGACATCCAACCTTAGCTAACCAAGATCATTAATTGTTAAATCTTTGGTACGTTTGAGAAACTAAGACACATGTTACACGTTCAAATGTGTTCAGAAATTTGTCTTTTTTTATTCTCAATATATCAATGTGACTATTCTAAATTTCGGAAATGCATGATGCCGTCAGTGTACTGTCCTAAAATACACATCTTTAACTCATGTTTAGGATTGATGTTCATGAAGTCTGAGATTTAATGTTACAAACTTTATAATTGTTTCATCAAAAGCAGATATTAAAGTGGTGATGCCAATGACAACAGCAGAAACGAAACATAATTTTGTTTTTGCAGCTATCGAGTTGATGGAGAGAGGTCTAGACTGCACTTGGTTCTGATTTGCTGGGGTAAAGGTGAACACTGAATAGAAGGATTTGTATAAATTGTATGATATTGATGCTACACATACGAACAATTTAGAAATTAAAATCAATTTCCAATTTGTTACTGGAAATGGCACATGCAAGGTCCCCTGGATTTTGTTTCTCTTTTGCATGTTGGGTAGTAGATGGGAAAGAAACACAAGTGCTAACAATTTTTGGACGATCGTCACTAAGTAACCTTTTTCGTTTCAAATTCGTTGTTGTTCCATTTATGGTTGAGGTGAGTGAACACTTGAAGGAAAACGTCTCCTTGTTGCTACACGAATGAAAAAGTATCATCGCCAATTGTACCACCTGTATCGTCAAATAATTGATGATTACGTACCTGGCATTCATGTAAAATAAGTATTCGGGCTACAGAAGTAGTATTGTCAGTGATGGTAAAAACGGTATGTCAGGAATTTTTCAAACGTTTTAACGACGTTTTAACGTTTTTTCCGTTCGTTTTTTCGTTTTATAGTAAAAACGAAGGTGTAACTCAGTAAACAGCCTGCAATAAGTAGTCTAGTGAGTAAAAACTATCGATTCTTGGTTTATTAACCATTATTCACAAAAACAATTGACTAAGTGGGACTTTCCAGCTCCGTAAGCCTAGTATTTGCGACTCCTGTGGGAATTTTTTATCATTATGATCTGGAAAAGCTTGACAATTGGCAGGAGGAATAACCTCCATTGCATAATTTGGAGCTTTACTCAACATACCACAATCTATCTCCACTTCCTCAAAATCATTACTTTCAATGAGATAATCTTCTGATATTGAATCATTGGCGTCATCATTTGCATCAAAGATCTCAATCCACTTTGATAAAACAGATTGATCTCCATCATCACCTTCTTTCTCAATATCTGATTGTTCAGATGCAGAATCATTTATTTGTGATAGTTCACCCAATTCACCGATTTCCAAATCTTCAACAATTGCTTCAGCGATGATACTTCCAATTTTCTTTTCTTGCTCTGTTGGATCAACAATGCGCCCATGAAATTTGTTATCATTATCCTCCTTTGAATTCGCAGTAGCTACTAATGATTTCTCCGCTGCATTCTTTGCATGGTTGTGTTTCCTTATAATAGTCATCTTTCTTGCTTTTTCAGGGTTTAAACGATTCCTCATTGCAGTATGAATCATTGACAACTCGCTGAATAATCTTTTCGGGCCGGCATTATTCATTATGAAACCAAGAATGATTAACGCAAATTGAGGCAACCTGCTTGTTCTCTTTGATTTTGCCGAATAATCAAAGAACTCAACATATGAGTCAAATTTGTTAACAGACAAATTAGTATACATACCATTGATCCACTTAAAAACATCACCAATTAAAGTATCATCAGGAACATCCGGTAGAAATCGGCGATGATAATAAACCGTAAAATTGCATATTTTATCAATACTTGATATGCGTGTATCAGGTAGTTTACGTCCTTCATCAACTGTATATGGATTTAGGAAATAGCCCAACATAAACAATGGTTGTTTGCATCCGCCCAACGGTTTTCAATAAGAGGCACAAGATCATCACGTTGGTCACTTAAGTAGAACCCTTCATATATATCTTTATAACACAAAATGACATCAGCTAATGTATTTTCATTGCATTGTAATTTGTAACAAGCGTTGAAAAGTGGACAAATAGTTTGTTCTGCAGATGCAATACTTGGCCAAAAATATTGATTGCCAAACACTTTAAGCTCTTTGGGAAACTCCGGTTCATCGCAATATTGCACTGTGAAAATTTCGAATGCCGAGCGCATCCGCAATAGAGAGGCAAAGCATTCTTGCATCAAATTCCATCTTGTTTCACATAGTGTCAACACTGCTAATTTATATCCAAATACTTGGACCATAATGTCTTGAAGCCATTTCGAAGAAGACTTATTTAGTATACCCACTGCTTTAGTAGCCGCTTCGGCAACTGTCTTAAATGCGGCCGTTTTTAATACGGATTTGACTAAATTATTAATGGCATGAGCAAAGCAAAAAAGGAAAGCTAAGAAAGGCCAATGTAAAGCCAGTATTTGCCGAGGTCAACCCATCTGACCAGCATTATCAGTAATAACCTCACCCATTTTCCATCCTTCACCTTTGATATTTAACATTATTACCTCCATTTCCATGGCTATAGCAATGGCATCATGGCGGTCACCGCATTTGAATAGACCAAGGATAAGTGCAGAACCAAATAGCGCAATAATAGTTCCCAATAGATGAGTTTTTGCAATATTGGCCCATCCATCAGAAAGAAAATTAACATGTCCTCCCATAGCTTGCTTAGATTTTAATGCTTTGATATCAGAGGCCATATTCATTTGAGAGTATTTATCAAGGACCCGCCCTCCGAGCTGTTTTCGGTTTGGTAGCGCGTCTGAAGCTGCTTTGCTAATGAAATTGAATAAGCGCTTTGTTGAACTTTTCTCAACAAACTGGTCCGCTAGGTTATTATTGGCTTGGAATTCCAGAACTAATTCTTCCAACGTTTCCTTCTCTGTTTCAGAATATGGACCATATAAATAAACCCCCATTGTTGTCTGTAGTTTAGGAGCAGATTTAGATGATGCTTGCTTAAAACCGCCTTTAACTTCTGCAGCTTGGTTTACTAATGGAGCATAATAGGAGCAAATCTTGAGATGTCTCTCAAAACATTCCTTGCGCCCTTGAACCTTTTCAGGCACAGGAACATTTTCCGGATCACTGTTGTGCGCAACACTGCAATGATTGCAACTGTGCCAATGAACAGTCTTGTTTACCATTTCAGCACTCTTTGTAAAGTGAGTACGAGCAGCAGAAGCCGGTCTACCACCTAGACCGCTACTACCAACATCACTCTTCTTCATAACACTCTCAAACACACAAAACAACAATGGATAAAACCCGCAAAATGGACGTGTGGTGTCACTGCGTGAATCTGACAACTGCTAATAAACTATAAATAAAGGGGGGGGGGGGGCTGCGGGTAATTGAGGGGGTGGCCGTTTATAAAAAGTAATAAACGAAGACAAAAAAGTTGAACAAAAAAATGACGTTTAAATGGAGTAAAAACGTTTTTTCGTTCTTTCGTTTAAACGAGATTGCCAACACTGGTATTGTGATGTGGATGAATTAAATGAGAAACCCTTAGCGTGTGGTACACTTTTCTCTAGGGTCTACATATAGAACATTGTATAAAAAATTTACTAGTTTATTACACAGTAACAAAAATGTGATGGAAAAATTTGAAGTAAAAATTATCAATTTTCATTATTTCACAAATTAATCAGTCTACCATTGATCGTCAACATATTCTCTGCAAACTGCAAGCAGGAAAAAACAGAACCTGTTCAGAGTAGGCTTGATGAAAAAGCCTTCCTACTGATCCCAGCTCAGATAAGATTTTACTCTTGTAAATTAGGATTATGTGTTCAATTTTCCGTATCTTGTTTCCCTCCATTATTGATATTCGTCACAATCATTTGCTGTAAATATGCATTGTAGATTGCATTGATTGCAAAATTGGATGTAAATCCCTGTCTTGTGAGGCCAGATATCATATCCCACAAAATCTTGTTTTGATGATACCTGTGTTTCACACGACCCCGCTCAAAAAAAGTAGTTCCTAGCAGGTTTTCTCTCCCCCCAATTCACTCAATGTACTCCTGCCACAAATCAAAAGATCTAGTGGCAAAGGAGACAGGGTTGCACCTGCAGAGATGAAGTTCATCACTGCAGGGTTGTGTAAGGCACCTCTGTCATACCTCATAGTCTAGACTAAAAAGAAATGCATTGATTCAATAACTTTATGTGAAATGAACAATATCTAGTCTGACTTTAATAGATTAGACTAAGAGATGGATTTGTGTAGCAGTGTTGGAGACGTCCAAGACAGTTAGTACAGGTGAATATAAAGAATCTATAAACTCAATATATTTACACATCTGGGTTTGGCGAGCAAAGACATTGACTATCCACTTTTATCTCTATTGAAGTTAATTAAAACTAAAGATAGTTTTAAGAAGGATATTTTTAAGAAGGGAATTGAGAGAATGAACTCATATCCTAATCAAGATTCACCAGTAAGTGAACACATGCGCCTGAAGGAGTGATGTGACACCTTCATAAGAGATGATATGGCGCAAATGAGAGTGACTTTCACAAGAGGGCAATGTGGCGGGCAATGTGGCGCAGACGAGATCAATTTTAGTTTAAAAAAAATAGATAAAATATATCATAATTTCACTTTGTGCAACTCAGCATAGAGCATTGTGATCACACTAAGTTATCCAATTTGGAATTTCACCATGGTCAATACTGCCAGATCCTCTGTTGGGCAACCTTCAGCTGTTAGAAAGAACCCCACTATCCCTTGTGTTTTTAAGGTCAAGAAGTTGGACAAGGCTGAGTGGGGAGAGGCGGACAAGACTGAGCTAATCAAGCTAGAATTTCTAATTGACCCTGCTAAAGCAGCATCCAAGTACTCCAGGCAGTTTGTCATTTTTAAGGGTGGTTGTCCAGAGGAGTGGATCAAGTGGTTGATGGATTTTAGGGACATGGAGAATCTTATACCCCTTAAGGAACCTGCAGACAAGACCAAGATGTTTAGAACCTTGTTGAAGGGCCAGGCTTTGTCTTATTTGGAACATCACTTGAGGAAGAGGTTAGATGCAGAAGACTCAGAAATCCCTGACAATGACATAAAACTAGTAATTAGAGACACAGGCTTAGAATATATTCCTCAGCTCGCCATTTGTGTGCAAAAATGCTATATGAGGAGAGGCTTATACATGGACTCTAACACTTCTGTACAACAATATGTTAAAAGGTTGAATGACCTCAACCGCTATTTGCTTTTTTCCCCAGAAGAGTTCCCCAAACAACTTGATCAAGATGAGATTATTGAGAACTTGGATCAAGCTAAGGCTCCCGAATGGCATGAGGCAATGGTTGCTGCTAATATTGATATTTTTGGAATGTTTTATGAAGAATCCAAAAATTGGAAAAAATCAAGAAAACCAATGGAATGACACCCTTACCAGTAGATAATAAGAAAACTGTTGGCAGTACTGTAGGCAGATCCAAGGTTTCCAGCCTATGGTGTCACTATTGAAAAAAGATATTCACAATATAGCAGATTGTAGGGCAATTGCCAAAACGAAACAGCAGAAAAAGGTCCGTTATGAAGCCAAATCTGCAACAGAAAGAAAGTCTATGGCTTTTTCTTGAAGAAATCAACACCCTCAAGAGGCAGTTGAAACCTGATGAGGTAAGAAAGAACAAGAAGGATGGTTGAATCCCATCTCTCTGCCGGAATTAGCTTAACAAATTAGTAGTGATGAAGATGACTGGCACTCCTAAGGCAGGAACAAACACTTCTGTCACTACAGAAATAGTATTGAGCCTTAAGGCCAATCAGGAGAAAAATGTACTCAAAGCACTAGCACATACTTTGGTGCTAGCAGTAGTATTATCTTGGGGACATTTCTCTCATAAGATTATATCATAAATGGTGAAAGTAGCCAAACCAATTGGAGTACACTGTGTGGACACGTCACCTAGCAAAAAAGGATTAGACATTTTTACTTCCAGAATTCATCTAATAAAACAAATTGATTGGATGTTTCAGTTGGATGAACGCTCTAAGTCACCAAACACATATGACATGATTATTGGAAGAGATCTTCCTACAGAATTGGGGATGATCCTTAACTTCCAAGATAAAACTGTATCCTGGGACACATACACTCCATGAGAGAAAAGGATAATCTAAAAACCAAAAATTGCTCATAGAGGTTTACTTAGCAGCGAATGAGCCCAAACTTGGAAGATGAGTAAACTCAATCTACCAAAATTTTAGATACAGAATATAAGCCTGCAGTACTACAGGTAGTCATTGATACTTATATTTATCTCAATCAGAAGGAAAGACTCCAACTATTGCAGTTACTCCAAAATATGAACATCTATTTGATGGAACAGTAGGAGAGTTCAACATGAAGCCAATCAGTCTTCAGTTGATGAATAAGGAATGCAAACATGTGCATGCACGTCCATGCAATGTACCTAAGTCAGTGGAACAGCAATTAGGCAAGGAAATCGCAAGATTAGCGGACATTGGAGTCCTAGAAGAAGATTGTACTCCTGAATGGGCCTCCCCCACATTTGCCATCGCAAAGAAAAATGGAACAATAAGAGTTGTCTCCGATTTCAGGAAACTAAATGCTTTGTTTAAACGTCATCCATTTTCAATCCCAAAAATTGGGGACATGATCCGTTCTATGGAAGGATTAACCTTTGCCACAGCACTGGATTTAAACATGGGATACTATGACATCACGTTAGATACAGATGCCCAGAAACTTTGTACTATTGCTTTTCCACGGAGAAAGTACAAATACAAATGCTTACTTTTGGGGATAAAAGTTGCCCCTGACATTTTTCAAAATGTTATGAGTAAACTGGTTCAAGACAGAGAATATGTAAAAACCTATCTTGATGATTTGTTAATACTAACAAACAGACGCTTTCAGGACCATCTCACTAATTTTGAAACGGTCCTTGCAAGGCTCTTAACTGCTGGTATGAGAGTAAATGTATCCAAATCTAAGTTCTTTACAGAACTAATAGAATATCTGGGGTATTGGATTACCAGACAAGGTATCCAACCAGTACACAACAAAGTTGAGGCCATCCTTAACATTAGGCCCCCCCAAAAAGATAAGAATTGCGACAATTCATTGGTGTAGTCAGCTATTATTGCGACATGTGGTTTTGCCAAAGTAAGCTACTAGCACCTTTGACAAGTCTCCCATCAAGCAACAACAAGTTTGAATGGCTTCCAACCCATCAACAAGATTTTGAAAAAATCAAAAAGGCTATTGGAACTGAGGTACTTTTACCGTACCCAGACTTTGGTAAACCATTTCACATATATATGTATATGCATCAGATCACCAGCTAGACGCAGAAATTAGGCAGGATAAAAAACATAGCTTTTTATTTGCAAAATCTCAACACAGCCTAAAGAGGGTATATAACAACTGAACGTGAGTTGTTATCAACTATGGAAACCTGCAAAGAATAAAAAAATATCTTGTTGGGCTATCCAATTATTGTCTTTACAGACCATTAAAACAATACCTTCAATGGGTTAGAACCTTCAGACCGTGTTTTACGCTGGCTGTTGCTTCTTGAAGAATATGGGGTAACATTTGAATACCTCCCAGTAAAGAGAAATATTGTAGCGGATGCCTTATCCCGTTGAGACATTGATGAGCCGAAGTCGTAAAACAGGAACGACACACGGGGTGACCTATCGTGTTTAGTGTATAGTGGTCATAGTACTTTCAGTTCTCAAGTATTATTCATCGACGTCACGTTAATACTTCTGTAGTTTGCTACTCATACTATTCCTAAGTGTAAGGTACCACTTAGTATTGCTATGTAGATTACGTGATTTTTTCGAAAATACCGTTGTATTTTCTTAGGAATTTTTACATGGAATCTACAACGCATATACAACCGAAACTGTCGTGAAAACCATACACTACACGTAGTACAAATGTTACGACACCTAAAATTTCCTATCAGACTTTCGAGGCTGAGATATCTCCAAATCAATTTTTGACTCCCTTATGTGATTTCTTCATCAAGATAACAAAAAATATGGTAAGGAAAAAATATACTTGCAACAGGAGCTGAATCCTATTATGTCAGATGATGCTGTTTGTTGGATGAAGTTGCGTTGTTTTGGAACACCTAAACCGAAACTTGATGCGGACATAAAACTTGGAAGGTCAAACACACTCCAATTTTACAAGAAAGCTATCTCGTCTTTTATACCAAGCCTTAGAATACTTCACTGATGCTAGGCGACCCTACCATGAGCTTGGAAGTTAATGCATTATAAAAATGGTGGAAAAAAGGTAAGAAAAAAGGTCCAGTTTCAATTGCAAGAATGGCATTGACCAAAAAGGAATTCAGAATGTTGGTTCAAAGTTTTAAGACCCAGAGCCTTACATCATCAAAGAATTTGGAATTAGATTTGTAAACTCAGGATGCCAGCTGCTTTGAATTATCAGTGTCAATTAATTGAAGGGAATGAAGATACAGCCTAGGAAACTATTGATAACATTAGTGTGCACAACAAATTCTCTACCTGTTTGAACACAGCACAAAGGGGAGTGGCAGCGTAGATGCAAGCAAGGCTTGTTGAGGACAGTCCAAATTATTGGGAAGCTGGAGGTTACTATATCCTGAGTTGTACAAAGTGAAATTATGATTTTTTTAAAACTAAGATTGATCTCATCTGCGCCACATTGCCCACCACATTGCCCTCTTGTGAAAGTCACTCTCATTTGCGCTTTAATATAAGACCCAACCCGGCAAAATACTGACCCTTTGAACCTACCATTTGGCACTGACTGCATTAGTATACAAAACTACAAATGTGCAAAAGTTTCCATTCCGTCATTTTGTACTTTTGCCGCATCGGGTCATAAATAAAAGTGGATACTTAATGTCTTTACTACCCAAACCCAGATGTGTAAATGCATAGAATATATAGATTCTTTGTACTCACCTGTACTAACAGTCTTGGACGTCTCCAACACTGGTACACAAATCCATCTCTTAGTCTAATCTATTAATGTCAGACTGGATATTGTTCATGTCACGTAAAGTTATTGAATTAGTGTATTTCTTGTTAGTCTATACTTAAAGGTATGACATTTGCCCCCAAGACAATACTTAATTTGGGCTCTGTTGAAATGAAGTAATCCTGCGAATATTTACCCTCTCGGATGTAATTCCTTTTTGAATTTGGATAGTCCCATTTTTATATACTTTGATGACTGGGTATGGTCCTTTACGTGGTGTTGATAACTTACTTAGGATTCCTGGGGTTTCCAATAAATCTTGGTCTCTTACCTTGTATTCATTATGAATTCGCTTTTTTTTCTTTTTGGACTTATTTATGATGTCCTGTTTTCCTTTTTGGATTCAATCTCAATTTGCTTTGAGTGTATCAAACACCAATTGGCAGAGAGTTGCCTGTAATGTGGTGTGGTAGGTGCTTTTTATAACCCATTCAGTAGACTGAAGAAAATAATTAAACTGATTATCTTCCTCTAAATTTTCATTTTCCAAGTCAAATGATCTGAGCATATCATTCACAACTTTGTGTAATTGCTCAATGATTGCATTTGTTTGTGGATTATGACTTTTTGTTGGCTTGGCTTAAATGCCATAGTTTTCACACATCTGTTTGAGCTCACGTTTGAATTTGCCCTCACTGTCAACCATGATAAACCGAGGCCTCAGATATTGTGTCAACCAAATGTTATGGGACAAATCCTGGATGGTAGTGGCCGATTGCGTAGTGGCTTCAACAATCTCAAACCAACGAGTGGCCGGATCAATCATAGTGAGAGCCATTTCTTTCTTCTAAAAGGACCCACTAAGTCCACACAAGATTAAAAATACTACCTTATGATGGAACTGAACCGCCCCTAGACCACTCGCTATGGCTGGTAATTCTAACTTGAGTTAATTTTACAATGAATTTATCAGCATTCTGTACTGGCTGATTCCTTCACTTTGACATCCCCTGCTGGTAATTGTTTAATCTTATTTGGACCTCTTTGGTCTTCCTTAATTCTTCTTTCTAGGCTTCTTTACTCATGTGCTATTTCTTCAATTTTCATGCAGGCTTTTCACCTCAGGCTTTACGTTGCTCCTGAACAATGTCTTTTCCCCAATCATCTGCTCCACTCATTCCAACAATACTTGTACGAACTAACAACGCACACTCCACACAACATGGGAAAGGGCTGGTTTCAAACCCAGAACTTGGTACCACGTTAAAAATACTAACGTATGACGGAATTGAACCAACTCTAGATCACTATCTACGGCTGGTAATTCTAACTCTAGTTTACTTTATAATGAATTTATCAGCATTCCGTACTGGCTGATTCCTTCACTTTAAGACACACAGACCATGACCCACGGCTTAGATTCTGCTACTTTGGGAGGCAATAATCCATACTTCTTGCAATCCTTTTTTGTTATTTGACAAACAGGACAAGTGGAACATAAACGTTCAACATACTATGTGAGACCAGGCCAAGTAAGTCATGGTGCTCCTAAAGGAATTTTCAGTATGTGCCTGTCCTGGATGAAGTAAGTATGCATGATACCATGATAGTAACTTCTCTCTTAAGGTTTGAGGAATGTACATTTATCTGTATAATACAGATCATCATATCCTTCAATGTGTTGCATTGAGTAGTGAGGTTGAGTTAACCCTTTTTCTCTCAACCCATTGATTTGTGTCTGCTCTTTGAATATTAAGGCAGCATTAGGAGTTTGTTCTTACTGATTTTGCTTCAGATAGAAGTGTCATGGCTTCTTCATTTTGAATTTGACCCAAATCCCTCTCCGTTATAGATTCTTTCATCCGTATTTTGTTGCAAGTGAGGCAACAGCGGTACTTGTCATTATTGTCATCATCAACACAAGCCTTTACACTTGCCTGTTGCAAATTGAAAAAATAGCTTCGTGTGAAATTGAAGCTGCTGCTGCTGTTGCGTTTGAGGTGAAATTGCAAGATTATACTCAATTAAGAGATATTACCCTTCTTTTCTGCATTGCTTTTCCTTTCCATCTTGTGCTTGCTTTTTGGAAAGTTGGACGTGGAGAATTCATGTCATACTTTGGAAAACAAAAGAAAGCTAATAACATATACACACATTCATACATACGATGGATCACCACGAAGAAGAGAACGCGAGCGATTCGTTTCGTCCTCAGCAAGAACAACAGCTGCAACAAGACCAACAACAACTCCTCATGGCTACAGCATGTGTATCTGGGAATGCTCCGTTTCTTGATAATCTTCATTTGAATTGTCCAAAAAAACATCGTCAAATACTTCCTCCTCAAGAATCGTGCATTCCGTCCCACAGTATTATGGAGAGATTGCCATCCGATAGACCTCTCATTCAGTTATCCATTTCCTTGATGGATACGTACAAATATATCAATAAGGTTTACTTTGACGAGAGAGATATTCGAAGCGCAGCACGAGAAACCCAAAAAGAAAACTACAACAGCAATAGTTTTCATTCAAAATTCTCCTAACTCAAACGTAGATCTACGAAATTCTACATAATCATCAAGCCCCTAACCCCTGGTAACGAGAAGGTTGGTTAGAATAAGCTATAGACACGAAAAGAAAAATGAAGTTACAGGTCAGAACTTGATGTTTGTAGATTCAAAGTAAGTAACTTGCAGTTATTTGCTCCTTTCATACGGGTGAGCACATGATGGTCCAGACACAGTGTTCAGTGATGCTATGTCATCTATTACACTTAATAGTAGTAATCCTTCAATAACATACGACATTAGCATCATTCTTTGGCATATCAAAATGTGAGTCAGACCATTGAAGCAGGAAAAGCAATGATATTCTGACAAAGAAGCTAGGTAATATGTCTTTTCATCATGTTACTTAATTATTAGTGTTTTTTGCCCCATTTGATACCTATATATGATAGTATCCACCTTTTGAATTCCGAGTTTACATTACATGCAGGCCCTACGTATCCAAGGTTGCTTTTCCAAGAATTCTCTGATTTGCCTTCAATTCTTCATATAGTCAAGACACCCTGACCCTAAAAATGAGTTATGAATACTATATATTAATACTGTTATACCCACAGTAGTATCACCTTAATCCTAAGACTTCAATGCCATGATTTGCTTTGTTCAAAAAAGCTGTGAAAATTGTGAAAACTAACTACTTTACGCAAAATTCAGCTATAAATCCCTCTCGTGATTAATTCTCTTCCCTTTGGCATTATGTGCTTGCTTGTAGGATTTTCATTGGGAGAAATATAAAGGTGTGCACTAAACTATTCTGCGATGATTTCTGGCATACACATTTATACTTCTTATAGTTTTTTCTTTTACGCCGTCTCAAAGGCAAAAAATCATAGCTCAATCTTTAACATCAAGAGAAAATTAACTTTTGTATATATCTTGTGTAATGCAATCATGTTGTTAAAACTCTATGAATGCTTACTCTCATACTTTCTTGACATTTTCCTCCATAAAAATAATTGCAGCCTTTGAAACAGAGGTTGTTTGCAGAGAACATGAAGCACAATACCAATGGAAGAATTCTTCACGGGGTGAATCAAATGATGCATTAGGGAGATGGGTATGAAAAACCAAGCTGCATTATCTGGTGTGAAGGTCCGGTAGGGACTGTTCTGTAGTGTCTGAATAAGATGTAACTCAGACATGGCGAATCCGTCATATCGTGCTTCTAGTATTATTTACTATGTACTAACGATAACTTTGGACGTCTCCAGTATCGGTACACCCACACATCTCTTAGCTTTCGTGGCATTTTGTAGTATTATTAGACTGTATTGATTAAAACCTATAATGTTAGGAATTATCTTAATGAACTTAAGTCAAAGATATGTCAACATGAACTTGATAGAATTTGCAATAATGCCTTTGAAGAAAGTTACCCTATCAGCATTTAGGATACCTTGATCCTATGAGTTCCAACATTAAGTAATGTAAAACTAAGAACAATCGTGGTATTGACTAGGAATTGCTTGGTATTCAAGCTGAAAGACTGCATTCGCAAACTTCTCAATTCTTTGGCAAAATAGTGTACTTTGTTCACAATTATCAGTATTTTTTGTCTTACAGTTTTAATATTCTTTATTCTTTCAATGCTCTAGTCTTTCCAACTCCTTAGGAAAGCCTTGAATGGACCTTTAGATTGAGCTTAATTTTTCAATAAATTAAGAGCATGTAGATATCCTTTTCATTATCTCTAAAATATTACTTTTTCAAGCAATAAATATGCATGCATCGTGGATGAAATAGTAAACCTGAGTAGTGATGGTACAAATCCATCTGACTTAATGACGCAAAAACAGTGATTGTACTTGATGACGCAAAACCAGTGATTGTGGATATCATCAGCATGCTTCGGCATTGATTGCCTAAAATACAATGCATGCATTCTATTGGAAACAAACCATCCACTGTACGGAATTAGCATGTGAAAAAATAGTATGACGCTGCTCCTTCACCGTTGGTCATGATCGTACAAATGTAGGGATAAAGAGAATAATGTTTGCCAATTTATATCTCTTCTATACTTGGCCTGGTCATTCTTGGAATTTTTTTTCCAGAAGTGATTTGAAAACCAGCCATTCCCAAAAACAATTCTGTATCTATCACTAGAATATAAATGACTGAATAACTTATTCATGTTACGCCTACTAGAAACTTGCTGTAACAAATAATTCCTGAATAAATTGCTTGAAACCAAATTGTAGACTAATTTAGCAGCTTACAAATGTTCATTGGCATTGAGGAAGCATTGCATCCATCAAATTGATTGGCATCAAGCTTTCTTGCTGTTTTGTATATGTGTGAGTCAGCATCGAGGCATTCCTTGTCCTTCAATGATGAAAATGATATTATTGCTCTGGAATACCCTTTCTCTTGAGTTAGATCCAGCTGCAAAGCAAATATTATCAGAAGGTGACTGCAACTTGAGCTCCAACCGTCAAAAGTCAGTGGGCACATATTTGGGAGGAGGCCATCCCGTTTTATACTCTACCAGGACGGTTAATTGCAACATTGCCTTCATCAAGCACTCTGCCAAAATTGCATCCACTTTCTTGCAGTGTTGTTTTCACAAAAGCTGAGAGTCTTTTACAACCCACTCTATTCAATGGGACAGGTTTGTGTCTTTCTTACAAAAACAAACTGCAAGATAGGGCCACCTTCTTTCACCTTCGTGGCTTAAAGAGATTGTACCATCCACGGCCCTTCATCCTTCTCTTTTTACAAACAAAATACTTTGCAACCAACTCTTTTGTAGTACACTGCATGAGAAAAAGTAGCCACACTGGGCGAAGAGTGTACCACATTTAGAAGAATGCGAATATATGTCTTGAAGATTGGTGCCTTGGAGTTATTTGCTACTCGAAGCAAAGAGTAATTTAGGGGCATTAACGAGAGTACAAGTTTTTTTATTGGTTTCATTGTTGTACTATTCCTAAAATGATGGGAATAAATTATTCCCAGCGTCTACACAAATTTGCAGAATAATTCTTTTAATCAGAATAAATTATTCCGGCAAGGAATAACTATAATTCCTGACCTAGACTTACAGTATGGAAACCCGACAATCGGGTATATCGATTTCAGCGGAAATGTAAACAAATTTCCCGAAAAAGTATATCTATATATGCATAGAGAGAAAGAAATGAATTGCGATTGATTTCTTATCCATTTCCAGCAGCACTGACACGAGGGATGTCGTTGTGTTCCGTCAGTTGACTTAATTTTTCGTTGAAGGTCTCCACTCGCTGACGATGACTCATTTGTGCCAATCTTTCCAAATCCTTACGTTCCCGTTCTTGTTTCTTTTGAATTGCTGCACGTTCAGCATCAGTAAGTATGTCATCCGCATCAGCGTCATCCTTATCATTTTTGTGTTGATCACCACTTTGAGGAGAGGCTTGGACGTCCATGTTTCCATCCTCGAGTTTATGCTTGACTGATTTGCTTTTCTTTTTCTTCATCTTCTTCTTCTTCAATTTCTCGTCATCATCCCCCTTAAAGGTAAGAGATCCACCTACAAAGACGCTTCGATGCTTCACCATATTTCCCTATACATTTAATGTGCAGCGAAATTGTCCGAATTTGGCACAGTAAGGATAACCTTCGTTTTCATAGGGATACGATGTTCATAGGGATAACATTTTCTACCTTGGTACCTTTAAGAACGTAAGAATTCCGTTCAAGGCGTTGATACAAAACGAGCACAAAACGAGAACAAAACGGTTAAACTTGGATTCTAAAGCTATAATCATCTTCAGAAAGCCACTGATCAGCTATATCTCCCAATTAACAAATCAATCAACCAACTTTTGAGTTTTGATTTTCACAAAGTTCATAAAAATGCTTAACAATTCAAGAAAGAATTGTGTATCATGTCAAGTCTTGCAGAAAGTCCCAAGGAATTGATGCAAAAATTGTTCACAACATTTCTTGCCAAGGATAAGCTCAGAGATTATTGTAATGTGCTGAATGGATGTGAGGAATTGGTCAAGGGGAAAAAGAACCATGATGTGATTCTAATTATCAATGACTCAGCTTTTGTGGAACAACTAATTGGCTGTGAGAATAATCCCTTCTTCTCAATAGATGAGTATTCAGAAATGCCCAGAAGGAGATAGCCTTTTTTTCTGGAAAGAATTTGGTGGACAGTAATGGCTTTCAGCACAAAATACGATTTGGTAAAGCTCAAGAAAAATTTAATCGAGATCAAAGGTAGATGCCAATACAGGTCCAGAAGAATGGAAAATTGAATACAAATCCTAGGAATATGAACCAAAATAATTCAAGTTAAGAAGACTTGATACTTCAAATCTTTCATAGTCTTTCTCAGGAATATACAATAACATGGTAGACTTTCTCAGGAATATACAATAACATGGTAGACATGATAGAAAATGGGGGTTTGGACCTACGAAAGACAAAAATAGACCCCAAAAATTAATTCAAAGGAAGAAGCTTGGATTGAAACTTTTGCTACTATTTAAATTACAGTAAGAGGAAAGGTGAGATTCTGTCTGTCTTTTCGAGTTTGTTAACTATAAACTTGTCAGATTTCAGTGGCTTTGAAACAAAAACCTACGGACAAACCACGCTTTACTCTTTCTAGGAAGACAAACTACCTGACGCCATCAAAGTTGTTGATACGTCAACAATTTACTGTAAACTGTTTGTCATTGCCACAGCCGCAATACCAACTTTAGAATTGTGGTGAAATTGAACAAAAAATGAAAATATTTACAAAAACAATACCTTGAAGGCAAAGATGAGTACAAGCCATTATTTACGTTTTGCATTATTAGGTGAATAGTGCATAGATAACACTAATCCTGCAAGTATAACCCCAGCTTAAATCCCAATATTCCAAGCATCACCTGGATAGGGACCAGGGATCAATAGAAATATTGTCTTCAATGAGTTTAGCGATTATAGGAACAAATATATGTAACCCTTGTGGGGTGGATTTTTAATTCTGAATAGTCCTCAAAATAAGTTATCTCTCGTGGCATTGTGTTCACAGATATGTCTTATTTTGTGATACTTATAATATCAATGAGACTATAAACAGTGTATATTCAAATGGTGATGATGTCAATTGACAAAAGTAGAAACATGATATGATTTTGTTTTTGCAGCTATCGAGTTGTGTTGGAGAGAGGTCTAGACTGAGCTTGGTTTTGACGTTTGCCGGGGTAAAGGTGAAAACTGAATAGGAGAATGTGCAGTATTCAAATTGTATGGATGATGGATGCTCTTAATACGATTATTGGTTTGAAAAATAGGCTTGAAAATATAATGTCCCATATCCACATGTCAAAGTGAGGGTTGAGATTCGTAGTAGCGTTTCGAGCGACTCAAATTTGGAAAATCAAAACCCATTTCCAATGCGTTAGGAGTCAAAATGAAAAAAAAGAATATTTTTTTAAAAATTTGGTTTCAATTCTTCGAGTGTGATTGCCCTGTAGTAGCGATTCGAGCGACTATCGAATTTTTTTTGTTACGTGGCTATGGGAATGGGGTACATGGCATATGCAAGGACGCTTGAATTTTGTTTCTCTGATGTTGCGTGTTGGGTAGCAAAACGGGAGAGGAACACAAGTGCTAAAAAATGTCGGACGAGTGTTACTAACGAACCTTTTTCGATTCGAATTCCTTGTTGTTCTTTGTCGTTGAGAATTATAGTTGAGGTGAGTGAGTACTACTAAGTAGGTATTCTATCTTAAGAGATGAACCGTTGAAATTGAATTTTCCCACATGAAGGAAAACGTCTACTTGTTGCTATACGAAAATGAAAAATTAGAGTCGCCAATTGTACCACTTGTATCGTCAAATAATTGTTGATTATTATGTACCTCTCTGATCTGTAACATTAGTATTCAGTCTACAGATCTAGTAACGTGATGTGGATGAAAAGAATACTTGAGAAGTGAAAGTACTATGACAATTTTGCCACTAAACACGATTTTCGTTACTTTGGCGACCGTAATTTTCGGTTCTTACGGGTGCGGAAGTGAAAATTTCGTAGAACATTGTGAAACACTTGCCAAAGGTCACGACGAGTGTGTCTGTTGCTGTTTTTTACGGCCCCGAAATTCGTTTCCGTTATCGATTCTTTCCTCCCGTATATTGTAACAACAAGGGAGGCAACAGTCGTTCTTGTCATCATCAACACAAGCCTTTTACACTTGCCTGTCGCAAATTGAAAAAAATAGCTTCGTTTGTGAAATTGAAACTGCTGCTGCTGTTGCCGCGTTTGAGGTGAATTTAGAATCTCCAATCAATATTACATTCCAAAGAAAAAGTTAATTTCGGATTACGTTAAATCTTGAATTGAAGTTTATACGCAATTAAGAGATATTACCCTTCCATTTCTGCATTTGCTTTTTTCCTTTCCATCCTCTTCTTGCTTTTTGGAAAGTTGGACGTGGAGAATTCATGTCATCTCGAGGACAGTCAAGCAATATTATTTGGGCATAGTTTATATAGCCTCTCTAAGAAATACAAACTCTTTGGAAAACAAAAGAAAGCTAAATAACATATACATACAAACGATGGATCACCAGGAAGAAGAGAACGCGAGCGATTCGTTTCGTCCTCAACAAGAACAACAACAGCAGCAACCGCAACAACAACAACAACCAAAGCGTAGAACCTCACAATTAATTCAGCAACAACAACAACACCAACAACAACGACGTCAGCAACAGAAAGGTATACATTTAACAATTCAGCAACAGCAACAA
>CAAAJI010000504.1:14638-34020 GCA_900642245.1 Fragilaria radians | reverse complement strand
AATTCCCTTAATAAAAAGCAAAAAGCTTCTGAACAGTATGACTATAAAATTAATGATGTCATCGTGGAACACTGCAATGAAAGCTAGTTCCAAAACATGATGGACCCTACCAAGTCATGAGAGTTTATTCAAATTGTACTCTAAAAATAAGTAAGGGCATCTATGTCCAAGGAGTATCTAGAAGGAGATGTATTCCTTATTTTAAGAGCTCGGATGAAGGAAGCAAATTCCATGAACGGTAGTGTACTTAACCGTTACTGTACAGCTGCTACTAAATTAGTAACCTTGGAGAGGTCAATGGAGATCCAAGACTTAGTTAATTGTATAAAAATACTATCTCACTTTTCTTTATTTTTACCGTTTTGTTAACTTATCTTCATTATCACTTTCAGCCTATTGCAAGAGCAGAGGGGGAAAAATATGGTACTTACATGGCAATTTGATTTGAGTTTATGAAACAGGTGGATAGCATCCCTGCAACGAAAAGTTTTTTCAATAGAGCACTTTGACATTAGATTTGAAAAACAATTTTCTTCAAGGGGTTGAAGGAAAGAAGGATGTCGTTCCTTTTTCCCTCCCATAACGGCAGGTGGGGGCGTTGACAAAAAATCTTTTTTCGTGAAGGTTACTTCCTCCACACGTACTTGCCTTGTTGTATCCTTACGTGCAGTGACTGATCTCGAAATTTTAAGGACACAACGATTATCCCTACGAAAACATTGCTCACACGACTCAAACAAGGCTACCTCAATTTGTTCTGTGCTATTCTTTCGTACTCATTCCTCAAGTTTTATCTCAACCTTTACATGTATGTTGTGATTGTTCTTCTTGTTCTTGCTGGTGTTGTTGCTGCGGTATTGGTTATCATTTGTTGACCTCTCGTTTTGTCACATGTCAACTCACCAACAACATACACACACTGATTCATTTTCTATTCTTCTTCTTCTTCTAGTTACCCAGGATGATGAAAAATTCTTCGTTTCTTGCGTCTACAGTGATCACATTATGTTGGACATTATCGCTCGTTATGGCAGGAGATGGTAAAACAATCCAATTGTTAAAACGTACCAACGATGAAATGATTCAAGCTCATTTAACACGTGAACGTGAAGGCCGACGTCGTTTTCAGGATGGTAAACATCTTCGCAGTAGTCATGATACTATGACGACGACGACTACTACTACTACTACGACTGTAACGAACGACCAACCCGAATCCATTGCATTGAAAGATTATTCCAATGCCCAATATTATGGAACAATTTCCATTGGGAATCCTCCACAATCCTTTCAAGTTATCTTTGATACAGGATCATCCAATCTATGGATCCCTCAATTGAATTGTCATCATTGTGGTAATCCATTCTTTGGAAAGAAACACAAGTATAATCATGATCAATCCTCAACCTACTCTCCCAATGGGACAGATTTTGAAATTACCTATGGGAGTGGATCTGTTGTGGGATATTTCTCTTCCGATATTGTCACATTGGCAGATGATGTACAGATTGATCAACAATTATTTGCAGAAGTGACGGATGCCGCTGGATTGGGATTTGCCTATGCCCTTGGAAAATTTGATGGAATTTTAGGTATGGCATTCTCGTCTCTATCGATTGGTCATGCACCCACGGTTTGGGAGAATGCCATTCGACAGAATGTCGTCGAACAACCCATGTTTTCCTTTTATCTTGGAGACGATACTGAGGGAGGTAAGAGTGATGGAGGCGAACTCACGTTGGGTGGGTATGATCCGAATCGATTTGAGGGAGAATTACAATTTGTACCCCTAGTTTCTGCAACCTATTGGGAAATTATGTTGGATACCATTGTCCTAGGAAAGGATCACAAGTATGTCATTCCGAAGAATGTCGGAAGGACTGCAATTGTTGATTCCGGTACATCCCTTATGGTGGGTCCGAAATCGGAGGTTACCAAAATTGCCCATGCCATTGGTGCCAAACCAAACTTTGTGGGGGAATATACCATTGATTGTGCGTTGGTACCAGATATCCCTGACCTTGTCATTACCATTCAGGGAACAGACTATACTCTTCCTGGATCTTCGCTCATTATGCAATCACAAAATATCTGTTTGTTTGCCTTTTTAGGAATGGACTTTCCATCGGGTGGTCCCTCCTGGATATTGGGAGATGTCTTTATGGTATGTGCATATAGTTGTGTTTTTCCTTTTACTACAGTGTTTTTTCAATCTCAAACCCAACTTTTTTCGTTCCTTGTCATGTTTCCTTAGAGAGAATATTATACCGTATTTAATTATGTTGATCAAACCATTGGATTTGCCAAGGCCAAGAAATCTGTTACCGAAATTGTTGCTTCTGTGCAGTGAAGAGTTCATGATTCAACCATTAAATTTCTGTAAGAATAGGGTCATTTCATGGAATATGGAGCAAATGAGTTATGACACTTCGTTAATTTAAGATAAAAGTAATACATTTAATAATACATTTCTATCGTGAGGTTTTCGAGCCATGTAGAAATACCGGCTTTTAGCATTTTTGAAATGAAAAAGGAAAAGTTCTCGCTTGATACTGCCAGTCAAACAATTCAGCATATTGAAACATGCATATAGAGCCAACTCGCTTGTGAAATTGAAAAATAGGATACTTTTCCTTTTTGCATCAACAAATGCATGGATGCTGCTACATCTTTATAGATGTGTATTACAATAACAAATCAATCTTGTGGCTCTTATTGAGCTGTAATATTGAGGTGATTTCAGACAATATTGAATTTACAAGTCAATTTTCAAATTGGTTTTTGAAGCTTCTTGCACCTGAGATATGGAATGTGAAATCATTTGCAGTAAATATATATATATATACTTGTTGCCAATGTTTTTCACACGGTTCAGTTTAGGTGGATGATAATTTTGCCCTTGGCATACGTGCACAATATCTGTATCACACTCAATTACTATTGATTCCTCTTTTTATAGTTTTATATACTGCTTCTGAAATGATGTACAATAGTATTTCATGGTCACAGAATTTTTTTTTTTCCACACGAATGTAAAAATGTAGGATTGGAAGTATTGAACGTATGTATGGCAAGAAAGGGATTTGGTAGTATGGGGTCATACCACCCTTGCTGGCAGGCATTCCGAGATCTGACAAGTGTAAAATACATTCCTTACCAAACAAGGTGCTTCGAATGAAAAAGTCATTTTATTTCATTGTCAAAAATTTCTTGCTGGGCTGAAACTTGTACTTGGCGATTTTTTTTTTCGCAACTGTTTTCTGACGAGATGCTGCTGCTCCATACAATAATATACACTTGACCAGTAACATATTTGAAGTAACGTTACAACTTTTTCCTACCTTTGAGTCATTCCATTCTTTCTACTCTACCACACATTGCTTGCTGTTCTTACCTCTCCCTCTCATGTTGGAATCTTCTAGAGATGGTGCACAACGACAACAACGACAAAAACAACGATCATCATCAGCTTCACCAAAAGCAGTCAATCGAGTGATACTTCTGATTGTACTGTTTGTTATAATTCTAACATTGGGAATACTTCCATTTTGGTGGTTGGACGTGGATGGAAAACATTTGTATCATGGACAAATACCACCTCCCAACAAAAACAAACAACAAAAAGGAACTTCCAAGAAACAGGAAAAAGATGATGATGATATAATTGATCAAGCTGTATTGGATCGGATCAATCAAGGAATATACTTGGACCCCCCCAAAGGATGAATGCCATGTTTTTATTTCTTTCGAAAGATAAATAACAACAAAGGTTGACCATACATATTCAGCAGGTTGAGCATGTGAAGAATACATGTCCAATTAGCGATTCCATTTTTCAGTAAGGGTTGATTTTTCAGATATTGCATTATTTTAATTTTAAATTAGATTTCGTTTTTTAGTATACAGAATATGTATATTCGTGGAAGAAGCGAGAATGACGAGTCCATGTAACGTAATGATCGAAGCAGGAGTGTGTGCGTTTGAATGAAAATCTAGTCAACTCTTTTGTATTATTCCTAGTATTGTGGGCGTGAATGGAAGGATGCAACCGAATATGTTTCACGAAATAGGAAAAAAATCCTTTATGTAAAGAAATCACAGGATGGAATGGCAAGTGAAACGGAAAACATACACCTTGGAATGCACATCCAATCGTTATGACTGACAAGAATGCATTTTTTTTCGAAAAAGGTGTATACTTAGGAAATGTGGACGCATCCGACATGGTTGGTTTACTGGAATTGATTCTGGTCTTTGAGGGCTTTCTACGTTAGTATAGATAATAATGCTGAATACATTTTCTGAAAAAGATTTGTTGGATGACATTAAGGGCTTTCTACGTTAGTCTAGATAATAATGCTGAATACATGTTCTGAAAAGAATTTGTTGGATGAAATTAATCTTTGTAATGTGGAATTAAGATAGAAACTAAAAGGAACTTTTGTGAAATGGATGTGTAACTTTGACGAGTGAACTAAATATGCGACAATTTTACTGGAGGAAGAAGACTATGATAATCCATATTCAAAAGTGAAATTATATTTATACAACATGGAGCTTGGATGAATGTATGTCTCTATATTCCTCTTTTCCAACAACGGCTCCTTTTTTTAGAGAGTCAACAATCATCATAACGTTGGCTGTTGATACGCATGACAATAATCCATAACATCATCGGATAATTCCGAATTGGATGACATGTCTGTCATTTCCTCATTTGGTGATTCCTGACTTTCCCGCATATATATAGTCTTGGCAACCTTTTCATCTTGAATTCCAAGTTGTAATGCCTGGAGTCGACAAATACAATTCTCCGTCACATAAATTTGGCATAGAAGCTTCTCATTGGATACTCCCATTTCTTGTTGTCGATCTTGTTCCTCAAGGACTGCATTCAGTGCATTCCACTTATTTTCTCGTCGTGCATTGGCCCCAACACGAGTTCGATATTCTAAGCCTCGACTACAATGTTCCTTATCATCGTCAATATTTGGATCAACATGAGACATGATTCGTACGGTAGAGGCAAATGATTTCTTCATTTCCTCAAAGTCTTTTTTATTATACCAAACAGTACGAATCATTTCTTCGGACAAATCCTTTACGTGAGTAATTGGTCGAACAGAAACCGTATCTTTGAATGCCACAACTCGTCGTCGTTGTTCTGTCCTGGCTGACTTGCATACTGTCAAGGAGGATTTGATATTTGATTTCTCAGTAGTAGTATTAATGATGCTAACAGGTTGAAGAAACTTTGGTAGTTGATTTCTTGTATTTATAATCGTCATGATGGGATATATACTTCTAATTTATGACACGTTACTCTGCCATGGAAAAGTCGAATCACGAATATGGTCGCTCAAGCAGTTTTGTCTTGATTTTTGTGCCCCTATCCCAATTGGCTTCTTTAAAGATTCGGATTTATAAATTTGATACTGGAATTCAAGTCTTGTACGTTTCTTTACACCCTACTGACGCTAATCATTGTTTCCATGGCTATTCCAATTTGGAACACTGGTCATTTTATGCAATTAGGTAATGACCCTCAGTTTTGTGACATTCGAATCAAATGAGCCCAACACAGCCTCCAATAATGTCAATCTCTTCATTTTTCGGAAAGGAGTATTGCATTTTCTGTCTTCGATAAATCCGTGAGTCATGTTTAAGGTGGTGCCTTTTTCGGGAATCGAAATCTATACTTTTCTCTAGGGAACACTCTTACGTTGTTTGTTGCGTTTGTTCGAATAGCGAACAAAATGATGACTATTGTATAACCAAACCCGAGAGTGGATGGAACATTTCAAGAGGTGTTGATCCCGTGAAATAATGCGGTATCAATTTTCAATGACGAAAGTGCCGAGAAAATTATTTTGAGTCGCTACGAATATTTTTGGAATAGAAGAAAGACTCTTTTTTCGTGTGACTGTGTTGGAAGAGCCAAATAACGTAAAGACCATCCATGCATACCGACTATTTCTTTGGAAAGCGGAACGATAGATAATCTTTCCAATTGCGTGGAAACATCTCTATCTTACTATGGAAAAATTCGAATTTTTCCATGATATTAACAAGTGTCCAATTGAGTACCAAATTAGTGACAATTGGTAAGAATGTTTACCTTGGTGCTTTCCACTGCTTAAGCAAAACTTTGCAGATTTCTCCTTGTTCTGTGAAGATATTTTGAGCTTCCGGTGGTCATGAAAAAGACTCCTGTATCCTCTTATTCCTAGCAAGCAAATTATGTTTGAAGATTCAAAGGTATCTTGAATACGGAATTATGAAATTAATGCCATATTTAATTCGTTATAGAACTAATGGAGAGTCTGGGCATAGGCACTTCTAAATACTAAGACTTCAATAAACCATCTCAACTTTACACTGATAAGGTCTATATGTTTGTGCTACCTAAATGAATTTGCTAATTGCCATTGGAAAAGTTTTAAAATAAAATCAAGATACAGTACAGAATGGATGATTTTCATTATCCTAGGTCAGTTGTTTAGATCTAGCTGGAAGCCAAATTCTAATTCTAGTTGAAAGAAAGCATCCACCATAGAAATGCTTCTGCAAGTCACTTTTCTGCTGCTAGGCATGTGGACCTATTTCTTTCTTTACGCGTGTATATTCTGCATCCATACTTTTTTCTGAGAGTTTAATATACATGCTCTTATTCCAATCACATGTGCTCTATGTTAGACAATAGACAGTACACAATGAAGAATTATGTTCTAATTTATACCATTTTCTAATTAGTCTTGTGTAGTCTTTGAACTTCTCTCTAGAGATGTTCTTGAACTTCTTTCAAGAGATATTTGATTTATCTTCTCTTGAACCTTTCGGCCCAAATGATTAGGCAAGTCACTTCAACTTCATAATAAAGATAAGCTGGCTTGTCAATACAAACAAGCTGGCTGTCAATAAGGAAAAAGTAAATTATCTTTTCCACTCTTTTTATCTTAGAGAGTTGGAAGGTCCCCGCTAGATTGTTCAAATAGTCACAGAAGACTGTGGAAAGGTTTCTGTTGCCTACTTGAATGAGCAAGGTGTCTATGTCAGACAATAGACAGTACACAATGAAGAATCATGATCTATTCTAGACCGTTTTCTATTTAGTCTTGCGTAGTTTTCGAATTCTCTCTAGAGATGTTCTTGAACGTCTTTCAAGAGATATTTGATTTATCTTCTCTTGAACCTTTCGGCCCAAATGATTAGGCAAGTCACTTCAACTTAATAATAAGGATAAGTTGGCTTGTCAATACAAACATGCTGGCTGTCAATAAGGATAAAGTAAATTATCCTTTCAACTCTTTTTATCTTAGAGAGCTGGATTTGTAATTATTCTTTAAATAGATTGTTTATTTTTGCTGTCTAGTTTAGATCCGGTACTGGATTGTATATATATACTTTTCCATTTATAAGTAACACTTGATTTTCACTAAGCTTGTTTTATGAGTGATTATCATCTAAAAACTTGTGGTAGATATAGAAAAGGAAAGTTAAAATGTAACTTATCCATAGGTAGATGAGTAAATATAAGAATTTTTTGATGCTACTACTATTTACTATGCAGTAACGGTAACGGATGTCTCCTTACACTAGTATACGCACACATCCCTTAGTTTAGTACTTTGTTACTTAGACTGGTGTTACTTATAACCTATTGTGTTAGGGATTAACTTCTTGATTCCTAGTCAAGGTAGGTCAACATGTTTGATCTAATTACTTTAAGCTTTTGTCAGATTTAGAATTTGAGTCCTCCACATTGACATCGGATTGCTTTCTACATTCATAAAACGTATTTTCTGTTCTAAAGGGTTCCCGCTAGATTGTTCAAATAGTCACAGAAGACTGTGGAAAGGTTTCTGTTACCTACTTGAAAGAGCAAGGTGTTGCCTCAAGATCCACCCAAAAAAGCTTGCTCCAAGTCTGCTGTTGTCATTGATGATGTCAACTCTACTTTTTTGACATTGAGGAAAGGAAATTTGGGGCAAGAAAGGTCTCAATCTTGTTTGCAAGATTTCTGTAAGAGGAAAGAGTTTGTCCAAGAATGATTCTAAATCTCCGAATCGCCAAATCCAGATGTTTTGATTGTAAGGGCTCTTCGTGAGCGTGAGTGTGTGTGGATCCCATCACTCAGAAGGCTCAGGCCTTTTGGAAACGCGTTTCTGAGGCTTGTTGTCTTCTTGGGGAAAAAAAGAACATGACTGAAGGCATAGTGTATGTGAAAAGACAGTCTTTGTATCTTCAGATTTGTTTGAAGCTGCACATCAGGTCATACGTTACCAGCTGGATGGGAATTCATAATAGTATCACTTCTGACTTCAACAGCGGTTGGAACGTTGGAACCTTGAAAGGTACATTAAAGAATATATAATGCTGTGTACACTCTGTATTCGTACTCGATGACATATTCGAGCATTCCACTTGGGATGGTGTATGTAGATGTTACAATTTCAGTTGGATGACTCACTATTGATGACGCTTATCACGATATTTAGCATTAACGTTACTTGTGCGGATTTACCGTTGATATACCGGGGTCTATTCGAAAATTTAAGGAAAATATCGGTAATATGCCGTTAAAAAAGGGCATAAAAAATTAAGGATTAACCGGATTCTTTCGTCTTGAAGCGTTGAATTTCGAATTTCCCACCATGGCGTTGGAATTGAAATCCATAATGGGGGGAAAAGGAGGGCAATTGGAATGAACGGGGGGGGGGGGGGGGAAACGCGGAAACATGAATCAACTGGGAAACAAGAACAAATTAAGCGGCCATTCACAGTTTGTCAATGTATCACATCCAAAAACAAGTCAACAATTTTAATTTCAGGATAATGGCAATCGCTATACGATTTCAGCAACCAGGGAAGACATCCACATCGAAGAATTTCGAACCCTCTTTGACGCCGGATTCAGTTCAAATATTTAAACGTCGAGTTCGTTTCAGAGACTCTGTGTCTGAAAAGCCAATTAAACACATTGATGACATGTCCAATGAACAAGTGTTCAATACTTGGTATGGAAATTTTGACCTTAAAGATTTTAAAAAGGATGTTCTGCAAACTGCAAGACTGATAATGATGAATCATGGTCATAATGCCATGATTGACAACGACGAATACTGCAGTCGGGGTTTAGAATGCCGAACTCGAGAGGGGGCATCGGTAAGAAGAGCGAATAGGTGGAATGCTCTTAACGCTGTGTTTGTCGAACAAGATCGTCAGTGGGACCTCGGAATCCGAAATGAACAGCTTCTTTGTCAAATTTATGTTGCTGAGAACTGTCGCAGCAGACTCAAAGCCTTGACACTTGGCATTCAAGATGAAAAAGCAGCGATAGCTATACACTCGGATCAAGCATCGGGATAGATGCGTTGATGATCAAAGTACAGTGCTTGAATAATCTTCAAACTACTGACGGTACATTGACGACCTTAATTAAGGTGCTATAAAGTCTCGCGGAGCAATTGTGTAATGAAAATTGAATAGAAAAATGTGATTTCACGAGAAGAAAACATGACTATTAATATGTATTCTAAATGAATTTATTCCCTTATATATTCCAAGATTTTTTCCCACTTTCGACTTAATTTATCTGTTGCCGAGGAAGTGAACATATCTCTTTCTTTCTTGCGTCCACACTTTGACTACTAATTATCCGAGAGTTCAATATTTAGGATCCACCTGCAATCTCTTATTCCAGACTAAATTTAGGAATTAGTCCTATTTAGCTATTGAATATTTCTAGTAACAATATTTTTTTTGGCTTTCAAAACATTATAATGGAATTTATCTCCGGGATGCACTACTTAGTGTACCATAATAATTATTTACTTTTTTTTCTTCAGAAATCATTAGGATCACGGGCCTAATTGACTTCTTTAAGAATTTGGAAACAAGATTTGTGCATCAGGACAAGGATATCAACAGCATAAAAATGAATTCCATTCTAAGAAGTATAATTTGCAACGTCTGCATTTTTTGATTCTATGCATTCATGACCATGGTCTTATTCTATCTTCAATCGCCCACAAAATAAAGCTCAGCCACACCATTATATCCTCATGCCCTATACTGTACTTCTCTTTTCCAAATCAAGAGTCATTTGTATCATGGCATCATGATGGATCACATGCAATGTGATTATAATTTTCCTTTTTTGCGCTTTGGGCGACAGGAAATTTCATTTGGACAGCATCTTTCTTGGTTCTTGTTTCCCGGTCTTGTCTCAATTTTTTAGTAAGAAAGATTTTAGAACCTTTTTTCTTGACAGCTGTGGATATTCCCTTTGTCATCCACTCTTGAAGTTTTCAAAGTAAAAACAATTTTTTTACCTCAAGTTTATGTATTGTTAGTTTTACGCTGAAACGTGAAATTTTACCTCGTTTCGTTTGTAATATCCATTGTGGCTGGAGGAACACGTGGGAAGGGGGGACTGAAAACATGCAACGAACACGAAAGAAAACGCGGTGATAAATTAAGCGACCATTCCCAGTTCGTGTGAAATGCATCACATCCTAAAACGTGCCAAAAATTCAAAATTTCAAAATAATGACTATCGCAATACGAATTCAGCAACCAACATTACTCAGTCCAGAAAAGACATCCACATCGAAGACTATCGAATCGGCATTTAAATTGGATTCCACCCAAGTGTTGAGACCTCGAGTTCGGTTCAGAGACTCTGTGTCTGTAAGGCCAATTAAACATATTGATGACATGTCCGTTGAACAAGTATTCAATGTTTGGTACGGAAATTATGACTTTCAAGAAATTAAACAGGGCTTGCTGCAAAGTGTAAGGATTTTAATGATGAATCATGGTGACAATGTCATGATTGACAATGACGAGTACTGCAGTCGGGGTTTAGAATACCGAAGTCGAGAGGGGGCAGCGGCACGAAGAGCTAACAAGTGGAATGCTCTTAACGCTGTACTCGATGAACAAAATCGTCAGAGAGACCTTGGAATTCGAAATGAACAACTTCTTTGTCAAATTTATATTGCGGAGAATTGCCATAGCAGACTCAATGCCTTGACTCTTGGCATTCAAGATGAAAAAGCAGCAATGGCTATACACTCGGATCAAAAGTAAAATTGATGATCAAAGTACCGTGATTGAATAATCTTCAAACTACTGACGGTGCATTGACGATCTCACTTAAGGTGCTCTAAAGTCTAGTGAAGCAATTTACGATGAGAATCGAATGTATGTATAAAGATTACTTATGAAAATGTGATATAAATATTCACTGTTAATTGACTTTAATCTGGAATTAAGTTATAGCTGGTGTCGAAATAGTGCATTCACCTCTTTGCAGAGTGTTTGAGTCCCTTGTTGATTTGCTTCAAAAATGTTGGATATCTTTGGTAAAGTCTACATCAACTCCCAAATTCGACATGCCTTCCATGAGAAACATTTCAATTGCTAGATTTCGCCATCTTCCAACAAATGTTATCATTCTATTATGCACTTGTTTACAAAATGCTCGGCTTTATGTGACAAAAGTTTTAATTATTTACCAACTCAAAAGTCAGGAAATATATCAACTTTCTTCTCACATCATTTCTCTCCCTTTATTCATACGAGTCATAAACAAAAAGTTTCCAATCGTCACCTCAATAGCTTAATCAAAGTGATCCTTGCCACATAGTAAAGTGCAGCATGTCCTATCATTCCACCTTAAAGAAACTCCTTATGAAACCAAATAAATTCTATCAAAAACAATATGACTCAAAAGAACACTTTAACTCCAACTAATTGCAAATTATTGAAGATTTGTGTTAGAATACCTCTTCCAAATTGCATAAATATTGCTTTTTTATGGTATTGAGTTGCGTGATACCTTAATCTATACTTTAGAGCTTGACTTTCATGTGATCCAAGAAATCTCCGTTCTTGGGGGTGGTTAGGTGAAACTGGATAGAAAAACACCTTCGTTCCTCATACTATATCGTGCAATAACCTTGGCTTCAAGATACAGTACTAATGACCTTTGAATTTAGAGAATCATTCCAATTTGACACATAGTTAAGGACTTTGTAGTACATTCTTTCATAAAATTAGCAACACATATTTTATCCATTCATTGAACTTCTATAGTAAAATGATAAAGTCAATCGGGTTTTTTATAAGCTTCATTAATAACTTTAATCTAGAAACACCTGACGCTTTTTATATTCATTATCTTATTGCGTTGTAATAAATCCTCCGGAAAATGGACTCACAATTTCTTTACGAGGTAATCTAATGATTGATCACCCAGTGCTTGTGTCAAAGCGTCACCGTCACACGCTTATCACTTTACATTATGCGACATTGTTTGATTTCTTCTTCTTCAAGACACTTAGAAAGCAGATTTATGCAAGGCACAGACAAATTATCACCCATGATCACGCCTAGTCAATCCAATGTCACTTCTAATCAAACACCAAAGTATATATTTCTGCTAAAAAGTTTCTAAAGCAATTCTTGGGGTCATTAAGTCTTACAAAAAAGCTGACATCTTTACAGTTTCTGATACTTAGCGGTCAATTCAGCTTGAGTGTTTTTAGCATTGCAAGAATGTCAGTGATAGATTTTCTGGGACATAATTAAGAATTACTATCTTTTGGTCATAAACCTAGTCACCCTATGTACCAGGAACTTCAAATATCCCTACATTAATTATTCAAAAAATTCATTTACTTTATATAGGCTCTTCCATTGATCTATAAAGAACTCTATCTTTCTACCAAGCTTTTTCCTTGGGATGTCGCTTCTTCGTTGCGTCCATTACCTGATGATTCTCACTTTTCACTGTTGACACCTTGTTGCTTCACAGCTATTCATTAGACCTTACGATGCATTTATTGATTTAATTCAATAATTTATTGGATACATCAAAATAAAAAAAGCTGTGATAAATTGGCCAGCACAACAGTTTAAATATTGTAGAATTCCTTTAACTTTATTTTACCTATGTTGCCACTGGGCATCTACAAGATTTTTCTGTATCAACAAGGATACCACCGATGTAAGTCGATTCTAATCTATTATGTTAAAGCAACAACTGAAAGAGAAAAAGGATTTCCCATTCATAAAGTTTGAGCTAAGTGACTCCTCTTATAGCTTGCAGATCGGAGGTTTTTTCGATTGTTAAATGCATACTTTGTAATACGATGTCCTATTTGCCATTAGGATTTCTTGTAGAATCATGCAAACAACACAATGATTAACTGACATTATATGAATTTTCCTATCATTCAATGTGCACTCTCCCATGGCCTTTGCAATGTGTGTGATAGAGACCTAATGGGATGATCACAAAAATTTAAAGTGCGTCTTTGATGAAGCTTCTCAATCTAATTTAAGTCACTTGCAATGTGTTTGTTAACAACGAATTATTTGTTGCATATACGTTATTTTGTATTTGTTTATAGTTGACTTGAACCTGCCACTAGACTAATTGATTTTGTCAATATAAATTGAAAACATTGGCTAGAAATACTTCATTTTTTCTCATGAAGTTTTGTAACTTGACTTATGTTTGATGCACCACAATTATTGCAAGTTGGAGGGCTTGAAGCTTTTCTATTGTTATTGCAAACTAAAAACTTGTTTCAAAGCAATCACTGCCTGACTGTGCAAATCGGCAGCATCCAGTTTTCATCAATTACATGCGTATCATCAGACTACTTTTGTGTCTATAGTCGTGTTATTCATTACTGCACCAAATGCGTACATGATTGTATCCTTTGATTGGCCTGTGCAAATCTCGAACACGAACGACATATTGGTAATTATGATCAATATTTATCCAGGGCATACAAATCAACGTTTTCTTCATCTTCATATTTTTGGAACAAAGGATTTGAGCATCTTGTTTCATTTGTCGTTTCGTTATTGCAGAGCCTAATAATTACTTTTTCTTAGGGTATATGATTAGTTCATCCTTTTGTCGTAATATGGTAGTGAATTCTCAAAAATATTTTGTATATAAATGCTGTAAACCGTTTTGGAAAACTGACCTATTGCGTTTAATATTCAAGTGCGTTAAATAATTACATTTCGACAAGATGTTCGTGAAAGTTAATAATTCCCGAATGTTCAGAGATCTTCATGGGCATAAAATTCAAGAGATCAAAGTGTCGCGTCTACCACAAACACTAAATCCTCCTTACGTTGTTAAACCATCATCATTTCATGACAGTTATTGGTACACGAATTCAATCACCGAAGTTGCTTCGGGAAGACAGCCTTATCAATAGTGCAAGTGAGAAATCAACTGGCAAATCATGTCTGATATCCAACTCTGTACGGACATCACAGAAGCGTCGCGTTGTTGCATTTAAAGAAACTGTATCCGTTCGGCCAATTACTCACGTGAAGGACATGCCTCAAGAGATGATTCGTACTATTTGGTATGATAAGAAAGACTTTGAACAGATTAAGAAGGGATTTGCACCGACCGTCAGAATCATGTCTCACATCTATCCAAATATTGACGATGATGTGGAACACTGCAGTCGAGGTTTGGAGTATCGAACTCGTGTTGGGGCCAATGCACGACGAGAACAAAAGTGGAATGCACTCAATGTCGTCCTAGATGAACAAGATCGTCAACGTGAAATGGGAATCTGTAATAGTGATCTATTGTGTCAAATATATCTCACTGAGAATCTTCTTAGCCGCCTAAATGCATTACAACTTGGTAAGCAAGATGAAGAGGCAGCTAGGATAGTATACTGTCATTCCAAGTCCAACGAAATGATGATTGATCTATCAAAAAATTCCAGAGACTCCGATGCAACAGCCATGGATGAAGATTGAAGATGAACTTCACATTTTTGACCACACACATCAACAAGGAAGACTATTATGTCAAGTTTGTCGTGTAGTGATTAGGGGCGTTTGGAGTTTGTACACTAACTTATAACCATTGCTTAGACCTTTGATATTGTACCTCTTAATGTCCACTATCTTCTCAACTGAGGCATTGCATTGACCATCGTTAGAATTGACGTAATGTAAACTTAAAAAACGTTAGAAATTGTCATGAGAAATAAAGCTCAGAAATGAGCATAAGCAAGTGAAAAATTTATTTATTAAAATGTATGAAGACATGTTTATCCAAGGGCGTAAGATGCCAACCTTTGATGGAGAAACAAGGAACATTTCAAACTAGTGAAACATGTTTACAGGCTAAGAAATAATGGCAGATAGTAAGGATATTCTTTGAGAAGATTGAGATCTGACCTTACTGGGAAAAGGGGTGATTGAGTCTGAATTGGAAGATGAAACCAACAAGTTAGCATGAATAGCAGTTAGAAAAAACCAAATTAGCAATGGCAAGTTTTTCAATTGCTTCTGGTACTGAGAAGGCAATGAATATCATTTATGTAGCCTGCAATGAAATCGGTCAGGGCGGTGAACCACATCTAGTTGATAAAGAGCTAGAAAGTGTTGGTCAATGTTTCCAAGATTGAAATGAGTCAACTGCTCTCCAAGATCCAAATGAAAGACAGATTTGTACCCAACCAACATGTTTGAAATCCCTACTTTAATTCAGAATCAGCATTTAGGTTCTGGCAAGAAATTGATGAAAGAAGAAGTCATCAAATCACATTAGACATTGTTACGGAAGAGTACAGTCATATGCTTTCCATTGAAGTGAGAAAAAAAGGTGAATTGCAGACTGTTGAAGATTGGAAAATGCAATGATGGAGGAGTACTGGCAGATGCAGCTTAGAGTAAGCTGTTGTTATTTGGCCAAGTTATATGCTATCATTGTGGAAATCGAGGTCACTGAGTGACTGAATGCCCAAAAAGAAAAGATACCTCTAGAAATCGGGTCAAAAGCCACCTTTTTCAACAAAGTATAGCACCTGGGGAGTTGAAGGTCACAAAAGCAAGGACTGTGAGAAAAAAGAAGAAATAATGATAAATGCCCTGTAAAGTGGAAGATAAGAGCAAAAGAAGGCAGTAGCGTCAGTGGTATCCAAGTCAAAAATATTGAGCAAAATGAAACGCAGATAGAGTATGGCTGGATCAATGATGATCTTGGAGTCAATCTTTTGGACCCTATTTGTATTTCAGATACCTGAGCAACAGTTCTTTCAACTGCATATTGACAGCTAGCCAAGAGGTGGAGTGAAGATGTAAACAAAGTACAATTATTGTCATGGGAAATAAAAATCATGAGTGTGCAACAAAAATCAAAATATTAAAGGTGTAGTTGGTGATAAAGAAGGGAACAATCAAGTTAGATATCTGATGTCTTATTCCTACCAAATGGAAAGTGTAACCTGCTAAGCATGAAATAAGTGATGAAAACTGGATGGATATTGAGAAGAAATAATATCGAAATTTCATTTGAAAAAGGGAACCATTACCTTTACTATTATAATTTCCACCTCTAAAGGGATCCTCTATGTGGTTAAGATCTAATTGAATGAAGAGATGGCCGCAGTAAGTTCAGATCAATCACAACAATCATCATCAAAGGAAACGAAAATGACCATTTACGAAGCCCACAGCCGTTTGGGTCATTTATCATGTCAGAACCTGCGGATAACTTGGTATGGGAGTTGCATGGGTAAGACATGTATGCTAATTGGATATAGAACTATACATGGAGGTGACACATATAGAAATGTGGGACCTGTGTAAATCTAAGCAAAGAAACAGTATGGACCAGAATGATGTTTTTTTGCATCCTGAATGGATTGATAATCCCTTCAACCTTTTTGAAGAGATCAATGAGATTGATGAAACGGAGAAGTTGGCAGAGGAGATGACAATGGTGATGAGTTATTCTACTGGTAAATGAAGATGACGAAGAGGACAATCCATGGTGAGTTCAATGATGCAAGTTCAAATTTTGATGACTTTTGGAAATTTATCAATTGATGAGAGATCGAATTTTAGTAAAATCATTTAATTGGCGCTGGAATTTGGGAGGGTATCAAACATATTACAGAAGGACATGTTTTTAATTTCAGAAATGCATCAAAAGGACCAGACAAGGAACACCGGGAGAAAGCAAACAAAGAGGAGCACAAAAGGATGGTTACCAATAAGGTTTGGGCGCCAGTTGAACACAATAATCTGCCTCCAAAGGTCATAACTCAAAGTAGCACTTGGGTTATGAAGAAAAGGCCAATTGGAAGTTCAGAGCCAGGATTACAGCTCAAGGCTATTTCATAGGAAAACAGCATCCATTATTTTAGAGAATCAACTGCAGCTCTGGTAATTGATAAAGCAACCATCAACATTATATTTGTACTATACACTATGACAAATTTGATGGCTCATTTTATCAACACGAAAGGAGCATTTCTAAAGGCAGATTTGTAGGTGGAGAGGAAATGTATTTAAAAGTTCCCCTTTCAGAATTTTTTCACAGAAGAAGTGGTGTAGGGTTGGTAAGGACCAAATGTGCATTCAGACAAGCCAATTATACTTTTTGGAAGGAATTAATTATGGCATTTAAAGCGATGGGTTTTCAAAAAGTACGGCCACGTCTATGAATGAGTATGTTGTTTGATGATGTGGGAGAGAGAATATATTGCCTGCAAAGTTGAGAGAAACTTTTAAGAAAGATACATGATAATGACAAAACCCGGTTACAAATAAGACTTTTAGAGATGACTTCACTATTTTAAACAACAATCAGCTTTCATCCCAGGCTTCTCAATGCAATCTTTTGCCATTGGTGATCAATTCATCATGACTAGTGAGGAAGATCTTTATAGATATTGAACTGGATTTGGAAAAATACTATATTTATCTATATGGTCACTTCCGGACATTTTTTGACAGCAACTAAGGCGCACAAAAAGGTAATGATATGACTAAGGGTGCTCTAAGGTGCTCTAAGAGTTTATACAAATTGTAAATTATGATCAAAAAGTTACTTTCTATCTTAGATCTCTTGTGAATCAAATTGCAACATGTTTCTTTGGCCACGTAGTCTCTAAAGCTTACGTGTTAGTTTTAACACCTAAGATTTTAGATTTGTGGTCTTAGATTCACGACTTAGATTCATCCATTGTGAATCTGACTAGATTCTTAGCTAATATTAAGAATCTATAATAGTTATTCTTCACCGTATTGATATAACAGTCCTGAATAGATATTAAATCATCTTATTCATTTATAAGCAATATAAAGCATTACTAAATTCATGCGAGACTACGTCTTAACTGAATTTGTGGACAATATATAAATATATAGGTGAATAGTCGACTATGTGACTTATTCTAAGTTTAGATGAGTAAATATAAGAATATCAATTCTAGTACTATTTACTATGTACAAACAATAACATTGGACGTCTCCAGTATTGGTACACACACACATCTCTTAGTCTAAATTAACTTTTAAGTGTTATTTAGACTGTATTGGTTACAACCTATAGTGCTAGGTATTATCTTAATGATCTTGACTCAAAGGTACGTCATTCGCCCCCAAGATTATACATAACCGGAGGGCTTGTTGAAAGGAGAGATCCGGCGGATATTAACTCGCTCAGATACAATTCCTTTTTGGATCTGGACAGTGCCATTATTATACACCTGCGTTATTGCATATGGTCCTGTACGTGGTGTGGAGAGTTTCCTGAGTACTCCAGGTGTCTTTAGTAAAACTTTGTCTCCAACCTTATATTGATAAGGAATTTGACTCTTGTTTTCTTTGTTGTTGGACTTATTAAATATGTCCTGTTTTCGTTTTTGACTCCGATCCCAATTTGCTTTAAACGCCATATTGTGAATCATATCTCTGCCAAACACTAACTGACAAGGTGTTGCTTGTAATGTTGTGTGATAGGTGCTTCTAATAGCCCAGGCAGTAGACTGGAGGAAATACTCAAAAGGGTTCTCCTCTTCTAACTGTTCCTTCTCCAAGTCAAATGATCTGAGCATGTTGTTGACCATTTTGTGGACCCGCTCAATGATTGCATTTGCTTGAGGGTTATGACTTGTAGTCAGTTTGGCTTAAATGCCATAGTTCTCACACATTTGTTTGAACTCACGCTTGAATTTGCCCCCATTGTCAAAGACAATAAACTGAGAACAGGGATAACGTGCCAGCCAGGTATTATGAAACAAATCCTGGATGGAAGTAGCCGTCTTGGAATTGGCTTGGACAATCTCAAACCATCCAGTAGCTGGATCAATCATAGTGAGTGCAAGCAGTGTCTTAAGTGGTGTCTTTATGGTAAAAGGACCCACCAGATCTACACAAACCATGACCCAGGGGTCTGATTCTGCTGTTTTGGGTGGTAAAAGGCCGTATTTCTTACATAACTTTTTGGTCAACTGACAGACTGGACATGCTGAGCAGAAGCGCTCAACATCCTGTGTTAAACCAGGCCATGTCATAGTGTTCCTGATAGTTTG
>CAAAJI010000503.1:29959-46706 GCA_900642245.1 Fragilaria radians | reverse complement strand
CATTCCACGTCACCTCACGACACGTTTGCTTCGTTATTCCGTCTGAGATGTTGGTTCTTTCACAAAGACGCAGGGGTGCCGTGTAATTTAAAGTCTCTTCTTGAACGATTTCTTGATTCGAAGTTACTTGTCTCTTGAACATTTTCTTGTGGTCGCAAATGCTTCCCATTAATCGAGAGATTCAGTTCTATCAATCGTGCCATGATTACCGACTCGTGTATAAATTGTACTGTGCCCTTGGCTGAAGTGCGAAACTATAAAAAAAAAGGAAGATTCTTTTCAAGAATTTCAAGGTGAAGAAATTCCTTCTAAACACCTATGTTGGCGCACTACTCTGTTTTCATCACTCATTTCAAATTTTCAGTGGGATAAGGTTACCAATAGCATTTCAATTCCAGCACGGAATAAAATGTAGTGTTACAAACATGCAAGGAGATGTAATGAATTTGCCTTTGCAAGGGCTGCTCAAAAGAAAATTCAAATTTGATGTGTTCCTAACAAAAATTAGATTATTGAAAAAAATTATTGTCGCCGCAAATCTTGAAGGGGAAGAAAGGAGACAGCAAAGAATCTAAGTCAACTACGTAAATGTGAAAATATAAGAAATAACAGTATTTTCTGTATTTTTGTACTTGTACTTGCATTATGTGCTTTGGTAGATACGCATCTACATCACGCAGCCGATACTATTCATAGGATAATGCCTGCTGAAAATCTTATTGAAGACTTAAAAACTCACTAGGAAATCTCCATGAATTCCTTGAAGCACCCAAACTCTTCTTTATGCGAGGTTCAATCTAACAAAGGGCGTATATCCATTCAAAGAAATCGAAAATATGTTGGACTTGTCAGCATGATCTCTATGCTGTGGTCATTGATTCCTCAGGGTTTCCGTCATTGAAGATATAAAGTGATAGAAATACTAAAAAGCTGGGATGCCTTTATCCATTAAGAACTTATAAATTCATGTGAAATATCCAGACAGTTCAGATTGATATGTATCTCAAAATATGGAGATAAGGTTTGAAAAAATATGATCAAATTCAGACTATTTCTGTTAAAGTAATATTCAAATAATTCAAAACGTAGTAAATTTGAAAAAGTTATGATACGTGTTTTCTTGGAATGCCATGAACCTAACGTAGATTAAATAGCACATATTCTTCAACTCTAGACTGCTTTTACCAGAGTATCTTTCGAATTTGAAAGCGTTATCAAATGGACACTAAATTGTTAATGTAAGTGCATAGATGTATAAATATATATACAATATCCGTTGTCATAATGATTTGCTCTAGAAGTGAGGTATGTCTCCAAAAAGAAACACAGAGACGTAGCATAGTCTGTAACAGAATTTATAGATTGAATTATTGTTCATTTCCTCTATCTCAGCCTTAGTATAGTATTTTCTTTTATCAATGAAAGTATGGTATTCAAGTGCTACATTGTGTGTGTGTCTACACACTGCAATATTCTAATTTCAACTTCAACTGGATTACTCCTAAAGGAATATACTAGCATCTCAACATTCTTCAAATTCAATAGTGATATCCAAAATTCATTGGATTATCACCTACTTTTTAAAACGTGTATGCAACTCTAAATGAATCAGTGGGCTTGTATATGATTCCCAAAATAATATCATAAATTGACCTTTTTTTACCAGAAAACAAACTTCTATTTTCTCTGGCTAAATAGAACTATTCAGGAATGGTTTAGAAAATGGCAATCAATCTAAGAGTAAACCTAGTTCATTTGCCTCTGGGCTTCATCAGAGGAACAAATGTTGTATAACGAGTAGAGTCTCAATTGAATGCTACAATGTGAAATAGTTGGTGGTGTTAGTCATGCAAAGGAATAAAGGCCAAATACGATGACTACCCAACCTGATCATCCATGAAATTGTATCAATTAATTACGCAAATATCCTTCTATTTGCATTGTATAAAAAAGCAACCATTGGTGAATTACATCTTCAGAAAATGTTATTATCTACTCTTGAAACTTGAAAGTCTTTAACAAATATTCCTTCTAATCTCTACCAACATTAGTGACAAGAGTTCCGTGAAAAGCGTCATATGCTAGGTGATGCTAACTTTCAATTCTTGTAAAAATGACGAGGAACAACTTTGCCTCACAAGGAAGAAATATATTCTTTCAGGCACTGAATCTCACCTGAACATATTAATGACCTAAAAATTGAAATTTGAAGAGATGTCTCAGTTCTTTCAAAGCAAGTCACCAACACATATCTGTAAGGTGTCAATCTTTTCGACGGCATTAAAGGGAGAATTATAGTAAAAAGGCTCAACTTATTGCCAAATATGAATTTCAAATACAGCCTAACTGGATAATCTTTACTATTCAAAGTTTATCTATACATGCGCTGTCCCACAACAACAACAAAAATGTTTGTGTCCCAATTCATGTGACTAATCTTTCGGACTGCTCCTTAAATAGTTGCAAGGCAAATTCATACAATTGGACATCCCATTGATTCCGCTCCATAAGATGTAGGTAGGCTTGTTCATTGGCTCCCAAGGGAGGGGGGAGAGGTCGATCATCCTTGATTTGTGGCCATTCCTTTCGTAGGATCGTATCCTCACAATGACGTTGTTCGAGTGTCGTATAGGGCCATTTCAGGTAGGCTTCTAACTTGGCCCAAGAACCATACTTATCATCGGCCAATAATATCATGAATCTATCTTGTAATATCTGCTGTGCTAATTGTAAATCTGGAGTCGTAATATCATCGGTAGGTATCAATTCCTCACTTGCGCTCACTAACGACTTGACCATGAAATTAAATTCCATGCGGTCCTCGGGCCATGTGGAATACTGATCGATAGTCACATTCTCTAAATGAGGATCGTAATAACGACTACGAAAATCCTGAGCTTCATAAAAGTACGAAGTTAACCGTGCTGCCGGATGTCGGAGTGTCACAAAGGCTCGAGCCTTTCGTTGTTCTAAGGAGTCAAAGAGCCCCAACATTGGAAACAGCCAGGGAGATGTCACAACATCGACTTGTTGCAGAGCAACCAAATTCATTGACTTTGCTTGGTTAATACCATCATGATTGGAAAGATCTACATTGAAATATGTCCCTCGATCTGTCAAAACCAAGACAAGTTCGGGGTTCATTAGATGTGTTCCTATAATCTCTTGTTCATCTGCCATTTGATTCAAATCGAGACATACACCCATAATTTCTGTCCATGCCTCATCACCACTCCAGGGGATTCTCCAAAGTACGGGGACATCATCATTGGTGTGATTGGTATCATCAAATCTCTTGACGGTAGATTGATAGAGGGATGGAATTTCGTTTCCCAAAAATTTAGTTCGTTCCGTTTGTCTCGGTAGTTGGAACGATGATATCCGTTTCAATCGTATGGGTTGATTGACATGAAGAATTGGAATGACAGAATCTGACATTTCCTTGGATGTAACAAACGAAAGATTTGGTTTCACAACAATGACAATCAGAACTGTAGCCATTCCAACCACCAAAAGTCCTATTATTCCCAAAATAATCATATATCGACATTGCCAAATATTGGATCCCTTTTGTGTTGATTTCGACAATGGTTCCATTGGCAATGCTGGAGGAGGAATCGATGGGGGTTGTTCCCTCCGTTGCCGTGATATGGAAACCTGACTGCTAGTACTGTTAACGCTGTTGCTCCTACCACTTCGAGATGTAATTCTGGATACTCGTTGATGTCGAGAAAACGTGGAAGCAATTTTGGTTGCTGGATTTGATTGAGACTTGATGCTGTTGCTGTTGTTGTCACCACCACTAGATCGAGAGGAGGAACTTACAGAATCCATCATGGCATTGACCATAATTTCCTCGGCATCCAGTCGATCTTGATGATCGATTTTCTGTCTAGCATCATCGCTATCAGACTCACGTATAGCCATGATGTTATTAGTAATTGGGGGAGGGAGGGGGGGGGGGGATAGATACGAATTACGAAGATTGAGATTGGACCATGAATGCTATAAATCTTCAGTTAGTCGTAATTTTGCTTGCGAATAGCCGAAATGTCCAAGAGGTTTTTTGAGAAGTATATGACCGAGGTACTCGAAGAAGTGACTTTTCGAGAATGACTTTAATATCCAAACAACACTGTTTCCCGTATAGTCTGTATCTGTGACCCAAAAAATGAAATTAGGAAATCGGGATGGTTTTCACTAAGGCTAACGGGTTATATTTGCTTTCCCAAATTGAATTTTACATTTTGCTTACTTGTTTTGATAGAATCATAGTTAGGATGTATTCGTTAATCTTCAGGTACTAGCAATTTATGACTAACTGAACTCCTTCTTGATTCATAAAAGGCCAACAACTCCAGGGGTAAATGTATCGATGAGCTTTTGTTCGGTAATGTTCCTACTTTCAGGGAAAGAATTCACAGTCAAGAATTGGATAATCTATAGTCAAGAACTGCATAGTTTCCAGCACCATCTGGAAATTCTTTGCCCCATTGTGTCAGAGTCCTAGTGCATGTTACATATCCTTAGACTATGTAACGTGGGAATCATTTAGTCATCACATTGAATGGAATCTGAGTAGGATCAGCGTATCTATTGGTTTGCAAGTTTGCAAAGATTAGTGTTTAGCCTCTTAATCTCTTGCTTTGAGTTTAGGCAAGACTTGTCAAAGACAACAGAGGCTCACTTCCACAAAAATTACAATTTGTGCTTATAATTTCAAGCTGAGGAGACTAAACTGTTCATTGATGTCATGTATATGGGAGTCCCATAACTCAAGTATTCTATTTGATCTGTGTGGAATTAAAGCTGAGATATTCATGCATATGACAATCCTATAGAGATTTGTGAGAAACAATCCTAGGCTTTCTGTTATCGGGTTTAAGCTTTTTTATCCACCATGCAGAGTCTTGCAAATACAGTTTTGGGATGTTTTAGGATTTTAGCAATGTTATCTTCAATAAACTTGCACACTATGATATGTTTGACTTGGACCTCTAGATGATAGTCCCTAATATAAACTTTATACAAGGAATCTGAATTTAACTAGAGCTTAAGTTTTCGGTTTGCATTTTAACTTTGTTCATGGAGGAATTTAGTTGCTTACTGCACATTTGCGATGTTGTAGTGTTGCATGATAAGATATGACGTTCAATGGAAAGCACAGTTTTGTCAATTTCAACATTTCGCCTCGGTTCAACACATTACCTATTACGTTTCCATCGACTGAATGATGTTTGTCAAATGGACTAGTTCTTCTAAATAGTAATACATTTTCCTTTCTTAACATGCGTGCCAATAATTGTCTCATCCTCCAGAGATCATAACACATTCCCCTAGCTTAAGGAATTATTTTGACAGATATCAATTAGCTAGAAGGCGATTCCTGATAAGTCTTTTTTGTAATTCAGTGATTGCTGCATTCATCATGAGTTTCCATTCTTAAGCATTCCATCCAGTCTTCTAGGCTCAGCAAAACGATTTATCCTCATGGAATGATAGAGTAATGATAGAATAACTTTATCTTTCAGATGGACGACCTGTTATGACGCAAGAGGAGGAATTTGGTTCCACAAAGGAGATATATGTGAACAATTAGGGTACACTCATGCAATAGCTTGGAACGGGCAGAAATTCCCGCCGTGCTTTGATTCCTATTATTCATCTGCCATATCAACTGCAGCAAATCTATTAAAGGGAAAAGGACTAGTCATTACTTACATTTCTTCGAGACTAGCACTAAGCCAAAATTGATGTTTATTTCATAGTGCAGTGTAAATGTAGATGGAAAGGGAAATAAAAGTCAAGCAAAGGCTATACGAACCTATGAAATCATGTCATGATTTCGCACCCAGAATAGATCACTCGTACTAGCAATACAAAACAGAATCAGCGTCTCATATTGGAATACATTCATCCCTCAAAAATAACAACATACTGGGAACTGTGCAATTGGAGATTTACTGCCATTGTTGTTTGTGGTAAAGCAACATGCGCGACGTCATACCAAATTACCAATTGTTAGCATTGACTCGTTTCTGAAAAGGATGAAGCTATTAATAGCATCTGTTCAAAAATATACGGAATTGCTTCCAGATCCGTTCTCACTGGTGTTTGATGGTTGGATAATGAACCAAGCTCACTTTTTGTGAATTTTTGCCAACTTCTCCTAGTCCAAAAATTTGATGTGAAAAAGTTTTGCTATACTTTTTATAAATTACAAATGAAGAAAGTTTGAGTGTCAGTGCACATATTGAGTATTTCAATTTATTTCTAGATAATTATGGCAAGAGCTGGGGAAATGTTACTGCAATATTTGGGGATAAATGCTGCATTAACCAATCATTTTCTGGAAAATATAACACTTACGTATTGGATGTGAAAGTCGTTGGTTTGATCTTGTCATGAAAATGTTTCAGAAAAGCGTCTAAACCTGTTCAGAACAACTAGCAGCAGATGCAAAGATTGTTCTCCATGATATTTTTTGAATCATAAATTGTCAAAATTCAATGTGGACACATTGATTTAATCCAACGTTAAACATTGGAAAAGAGATCCCAGCAGCATCACCGCCAAATCGATCAATTTCTATCATTTGCGGAAAGAATTTTGAAAATGTAAAAGACGGAAGTGCAAGGCTCTTCAGGATATTTTGATCTCATATTTCTTGTATCGACTTCCAACAGTTGTGGAAAACTTTGTAATAAATCTGGATTTTGTTTGATTGAGAGAAGAGCGACGATTCTGCCAATGATTGCTGCATCTCACGTGGATCTGTGAAATATAGAAGCCATCAGAGATAGTATCACGAAAATGCCAGAATAGAGACAATAATTGCTAATTGTTGATTGTTTTTGAAGATTGTCCTTAGATCTTTGATTTTATTTTTCCATTTCATGATGTGAGAAAATTCTAATCATACATATGCCCAGTCGTATGTCCTATTGTATTGAAATATGGATTTTTGGAATATCAAGATACTGAAAAACATAATTCACAACAAAAACAAGAATTTAAAATAATTTAAAGTAATTGGTTGTTTGTCTCAAAAAACAAAGTTTGGTTTGCTATATTTGTTTGTAGTATCCGTTGAAACACACACTCTTAACGCTTATGTTTTACGTATTTCTGGTTCGGATTACCAGCCCTGCACATTTATTGCGTGAGATTTGGTTTGTATATGTCACGTCACGGTATTTTTTTGAAATTCAATTTCTAAAAAAGACGTTAAGTTTAGTGCAGATACGTATGAAAGATCGTAGTTTTGTCTTCGTCGACTTTATGACGACTGTCATTGTTATTACGTTTCTGTCCCTCCAATTCTCCAGTCCTGTCTGTACGCCAAGACTCTATCCTTCCTTTCTTTCTTTCTTGTGTTCACTCCACTTAAATCATGTCAGCCAAGGCTATTCGTGAATATCATGGAAAGAAGTTATTAGCAAAGTATGTTTCCGAATGTAGTAATGGTTTACATGAAATGGATTCAAGGTCCATTTTGGTAACTCCAGAATCGTGTGATTACGAGGCATTTGCCTTATCAGAACCCTGGTTATGTACTACTCCATTGGTTGTTAAGCCTGATCAACTTATCAAAAGACGTGGGAAGGCAGGATTAGTTGGCATTCGTTTGACGTATTCGGAAGTACAAACTTGGATTGCGGAACGAATGGGCAAATCTTGGACGATGGATGGTGTGACTGGAATTTTAACACATTTCATTGTCGAACCCTTTGTTCCACATTCCAATGATGATGAATATTACGTTTGTTTGCAAAGTCATCGAGATACGGATGAAATTTTATTTACAAATGAAGGTGGTGTGGATGTAGGAAATGTGGATGAGAAAGCTCTTCGATGCATGATTGGAATACAAGAAGAACCGACCATGGAACACATTCAAACCAGTCTATTGACCAATATTCCTAAAGATCGTGTTGAGTCTCTCGCAAGTTTTATCGTCACGCTCATGAAAGTTTATCGTAAACTCAATTTCACATACATGGAAATTAATCCAATTGTTATGACCCAAGAAGGCACTATAATCCCTCTTGACTTGGCAGCTAAGCTGGATGAGACAGCTTCCTTCCTTCAGACGTCGCATTGGGATGGACATGCTGATTTTCCAGCACCCTTTGGACGTGCCGAATATCCCGAGGAATTGTTCATTCGCGAATTAGATGGAAAGACTGGAGCATCCCTCAAATTGACTATTCTCAATCGGAATGGTAGGATCTGGACTATGGTTGCTGGAGGAGGAGCCAGTGTCGTGTATGCGGATACTATTTCGGATTTGGGATTTGGTCAGGAATTGGCGAATTATGGAGAATACAGTGGAGCTCCCAGCACAGAACACACGTATGAGTATGCCAAAACTATCATTTCTCTCATGACCTCCGAAAAGCATCCACAAGGCAAAATTTTGTTGATTGGAGGTGGTATTGCAAACTTTACGGATGTAGCTGCTACCTTTACCGGTCTCATTAAGGCAATTGTCAATTTTCAAGATGTCTTGAAAAGCCACAAGGTAAGTAATTTATGCACCTTGCTTCGTATTTTTATCCACAATCGTGATATATTTATTGTATCGAGTAATATTTCCATGCCTAACATACATCGCTTTCACCCTTTCAATCTGTCTTATGATGCTCCTTAGGTTCAAATTTGGGTTCGTCGTGCTGGTCCCAATTATCAAGAGGGACTTCAGATGATGCGAGAAACTGCGAACCAAACTGGATTACCGATCCATATCTACGGACCAGAGTCTCACATAACAGCCATTGTTCCTCTTGCACTCGGTTTGGCAGACCCTGTTGATCATCCAGAGTTTGATGACGAACAAGTCAAGGCATCCAAACCACTGTCTAAACGAACGGCATCGGGTAATCATCTCATGCTTGTGCATGATGATGATGACACCAACACCAGTGAAGATCATCCCACTCTACAGCCGCAACCGACAGATCGTGAAGCTGATCACAAGGTAGAGAACTTTACAGCGCTTACAAGATGTGTCGTCTACGGCCTTCAGCATCGTGCTGTTCAGGGCATGTTGGATTTTGATTTCATGTGCAAGCGTAAGACCCCTTCCGTGGCTGCCATGATTTTCCCTTTCTCTTCCAATCACTATGTTAAATTTTATTGGGGAACTGATGAGATACTCGTTCCAGTCTATCAATCCATGAAAGATGCATTTGTCAAGCATCCAGAAGTAACGGTGTGCATTAACTTTTCCTCGTTCCGCTCTGTGTATTCAAGTGTCGTGGAAACTTTAGATTATAGTCAGCAAATCAAAACGATAGCTATCATCGCGGAGGGTGTTCCAGAATCACAAACTCGACTTTTGAATAAACTTGCATATGACAAAGGAGTCGGAATTATTGGCCCTGCTACAGTAGGAGGAATCAAACCCGGTTGTTTCCGAATCGGAAACACTGGAGGAATGTTGGATAATATTGTCATGTCAAAGCTGTACCGCCCTGGCTCTGTGGCATACGTATCCAAATCCGGTGGTATGAGTAATGAGCTCAATAACATCATCTGTAGAAACTCCGACGGAGTCTACGAAGGAGTGGCCATTGGAGGGGATCGATATCCAGGATCTCGATTCATAGACCACTTGTTGCGTTACAATGATAATCCTGCAGTGAAAATCTTAGTATTACTCGGTGAAGTGGGTGGCGTCGATGAATATGAAATTTGCGATGCTATCAAATCAGGTCGGATACACAAACCATTGATCGCATGGTGCATTGGAACTTGCGCTTCAATCTTCCCCTTTGAAGTTCAGTTTGGGCACGCAGGTGCACTCGCACGTGGTGATCTTGAAACGGCCATTGCCAAAAACAGAGCGCTTAAAGAAGCCGGCGCAAGCGTTCCCGAAAATTTCGGTGAATTTGGTTCTAGCATCCGCAAGGTTTATGAAGGCCTCGTACAATCAGGAGCACTTGTACCTGCTCCGGAGCCAGAAGTGCCGAAGGTTCCTATGGATTACACATGGGCAAAACGTCTTGGTCTAGTCCGAAAGCCGGCTAATTTCATCTCTTCCATCTCGGATGATCGAGGTGATGAACTCACTTACAATGGTATGCCGATCAGTGATGTCTTTTCAAACGATCTTGGTGTCGGTGGTGTCGTATCCTTGCTTTGGTTCCGACGTCAGTTACCACCGTACGCTACCAAATTCATTGAAATGATCCTCATGGTTACAGGCGACCATGGTCCAGCTGTGTCTGGTGCTCACAACACGATTGTTGCCGCACGAGCGGGTAAAGATCTGGTGTCTTCCTTGGCATCTGGACTCCTAACAATTGGACCTAGATTTGGTGGGGCTCTCGATGATGCAGCTATTATGTTTATGGAAGCGAGTGACACAGGTATCGATGCGGAACAATTCGTCCGTGACATGCGACGCAAGAACAAGCTAATCATGGGAATTGGTCACCGCATCAAGTCTTTAACGAATCCGGACAAACGCGTTGAAATTATTAAGCAATATGCGCTTGACAACTTCTCGGACAATTTAGTTCTCAATTTCGCGCTTGCCGTCGAACAAGTTACGACCAAGAAGAGAGCCAATCTAATTTTAAATGTGGATGGGTGCATCGCTGTATGCTTCGTGGACATGCTCCGTAGCTGTGGAGCATTTTCCAAGGAAGAAGCCGATGAATTGGTACATAATGGTTGTCTCAATGGACTTTTTGTGTTGGGACGTAGCATTGGATTTATCGGTCATTATTTGGACCAGAAGAGGCTTAAGCAGGGTTTGTATAGACATCCATGGGACGATATCAGTTATCTGACAGGTTCAGATGTGTAAGTCAACCTGAATGACATTTGACATGATTTTGATAATGCGTTTACTATAGTAGAAATCGAGAATATATTTTCCCCTTTTCTTCTATGTTGAATCTCTTGAGGATTGTGCGCTTTTGAATTGCTTTTCCAGCAATTTTGAGATTTCTTAATCTGCTGAACACACCCAACATGTATTTCATGAACAAACGTGAATCCTATTACCACAGGAGAAACTTTTATTCGTTTCTTACAATGGCATATGATAGGAGTCGTACCTTTTGATTTAACGTTAAGCCTATTTATACCTAAATATGGATTGTAACCTCGTATAAAAGTACGACCAAGGATTGTGAGAGAGACAAACTATATACAGTCCAAGAATTCAGCAAGAAATGCTTATTTTCCATGCTTAGCAACAGGAAATGGTTCTTCTTTTACCGTTGCATGTTCCTCATTTCCTTTCAGAATTAAACTTGAGTAGAATGTAACATTGATGGATTGATGAATTCTCAAAAGAAGATGATAGAAAAAAAGGATTCATCAAAATTCTGTGGCTAAGATTGAGAACCTATCCTCCCTTGAGGATTTAAGTGCTGTTCATGTCATGGTAGGTTATAACTTTAGGAATCATGTCTTGCGGAAGGCACTGAAAAGAAAATTGCAACCATGTGTGATAATGTAAAATGAGCAATGAAAAGGAGATTATTGTCCAACATACATTTCAGATTGACAACCTAAAATGAATCACACACATTTATGAATTCATGTCATGGTAGGTTATAACTTTAGGAATCATGTCATGCAGAAGGCACTCAAAAGAAAATTGCAACCATGTGTGATAATGTAAAATGAGCAATGAAAAGGAGATTACTGTCCAACACACATTTCAGATTGACAACCTAAAATGAATCACACACATTTATGAATGATGATCTGCTACAGTTTTCAAACATTATTTATTGTAATTCAAGTCTTTAAGCTAAGGGGAACAAGTGTAAGTTTACAATACTCTGTGCCAGAATAAATCAATGAAACAAAAATGAAATACACTTAGAAAAATACATCAACAGATTTATGGTATGACAGGGAGTTCTAAAACATATTGCTTCAAGTTACTGATTTTGGTCATATCAGCGGAGCCTGTTTTTGCTTTGAAACTCTGCTTCTTAAAGGCTTCAAACTGATGTGGAGGAACAACAAAGTAGAGTTTCGGTTCGCTGTACAACTCACACAATTTTCGTAACATTTGAACCCCGCGAATTGGATGTTCAGCTGCAACTGTGAATTGGAACATTCCCTGAGAGCTGAGAGAATCAATGGCTGGAAAATTATCATCATCGGTTAGTTCGTAGTAATTGCCGGAAAGCTTTTCAGCAGTAGGGATGGTATTACTTCCAAATGTACTTCTTTTGCTATAGAGAGCATTCAACTTCATTTCCTCAACAATATCATTTTCCAAACATCTGCATTGGAGAGTTCGCCCACCGACAGAAAAAACCCCATGTCCATATATCTCAAACAAATGTCTTGAAATCTTGCTGGGGCTACCGCCAAACATTTCTTGTAAATTGGTAATCACTTGAGCAGAATGACGTATCCACAATTGTTCCCCAACATATTCTGACGCCACATCCAAGTTGGTAAGTTGGTAAGCATTCCCATACTCATCATCTCTCACCATTAAATGCAGCAGCGTATGTGATGATGATGGAAAGATGCTTGTTATCTCTCCAACACATTTGACTCCGCAAATTGCATTAACATCATTCAAAGCACTTTCCATTTCCAATGGCACTGGAATTGAATAATCGTCGTGAAATACAAAGCGAGCAACTCCACCAAAGATACGATGCCGTTCTTGGAGCATTTCAGTGGGCAAGTCCGGATAGCAGTGGCGCTGACAAGTCTGTAACTCAGCAAGAGTCCAAACAGGAAAGTACCATTTCTTGGCTTTCTTCTGCTTCACAAATCATCAGAACTTGAATCCAACCATGTACCGTCGCTTTTCTTACCAAGGAACAGCTGTAGCTTGTCCGCATCACACGTGATTGTCCTCTCTTTCGTTCGTTTGATAGCATCCTTCAAGTCATCCACAGATTCACTCTCTTCAATTTTGATGGAGAACGCGCTTCCCTTCTCCCCGACAAGTGCGCAGAACAGCTTCGCCATGTTTCCAACTGCTTTCCGAGAGTTTGGTCGAATTGACAACAGTTTTTTATCCGGAGTGTTTTCATAACTATCTTTCTTTTGCAAAATCTAAACCAACGGAAATTTGGGTTGTCGGGAGACGAACCGATGATGATGGAACTGTAAAGGCAGTTACCGTTGTGGCAAGAAGAGTAAGGCAAGCAATCCAATAATAATAATTCATCCTGACATTTCTGTTTTTTTGTCAATCGATCCAACAACGACAACAACCATTCCAAATCTAGATGGATGTTTCGTAGTGTCCTTGGTTATTTTCTTGGGTACCGTTGGACTGTTACTGTATTTTGCTACCCTCCCAATGACAAAATCATTGGCAGTTTACTTTAGATACAGTAGCAATGTGTACCGCCATATGGCATTTAAATATTGGTACACTCGATATATCCTGAACAGTATTCTAGTACAGCTTGCCCAAGATTGATTGATTGATTGCTGACAAAATGACAACAATTTCCAATTCATTTATGGAATCGGCATCCTCATCCATTCAACCAATACGAGAACACACATCTGAATCTTTGAACTTTATTCCCTCATCCAATTGGAAAGGAAAGAAGGAGGGATATTATTTTGGAACCACAAACGAGCATGGGACTGGTTATCATCGTGATGTTTACGCGGCGGGAAATAATGTTGTCAACGAATCTGTCTCTTCCCAACGAAAACCGCGACGTAGTAGTCTCAAAGTAAAATTTGATGAAACACAAAATCAAATTCAATCAATACCATCCAGAAAACAACAACAAAGAGTACAACAAAGTTCTTTGCAAATGGAGGAAGGTGACTATTTATTACAACAAGCAGAAAAGGAACATTCGGATATAAAAGTATTAGATCTCACTCCTCGAGGTATACAATCAGCAATTGTAACCTTGAACAAGTTATACGGTACCAATGCAATGCAAAGAGTCCAGACTCAACAACAAGAAATCAACTTATCGTCATCGTTGACGACAACAACTTCTACCTCTACCACAGCTGATCACTTGTTTCAATCTGAAATAGCATTGTTTCAACACTTGGAACTATTTTCTAGTGTTGCGACTCAACCTCTACTGTATACATATTGGGACTGTTGGACCTTATCCACTGATCTTTTATCCCACATCAACTCAGACATTTCCCTAGCACTTATTCATATATGGGTAGAATGGTTGGATCCGTCTGTATTCGAGCTAAATTCAGAAAATAATGGTGATGATGATCTTATGGTACTTCAAGATGCACAAGTCAATTTCGCCACTCGGATGGTACAATGTGATAGCCTTGTAGAACTGTTGGTGGCTAATTTGGGTCGATTGCTGCAAAAGGAAAATCCAGACACTACCAAGCCCCTTGATGATGATATTCGTCGTCATGAAGAAGAAGGAATTGAAGATATTCTTACATGTATAGAACGATTGATTGAGCTAGTTGACGATACATTGATAGTGGAAACTTTGGCCAAAGACACGCGACTTGTTTCCTGGTTGGTAGAACAATTACCCAAAAAACACGGACGATCGGCAGAGTTATTACTTTTGCTAGTTCAACAGCGACTAATACATTCTTACATCGAGAATTGGACAAAGCTACCGGTGTACACCTCTACCCTAATAGAACTTGATACTAATGGTGAAGATAACAGCGAAAAGGTTTCCGCAACGTTGGATGGCTTGGAAATTATGCTTCAAACATTATCTCCCTATCGTAAGCATCAACCTGAGACAGAAGATAGCATGGATTTTTTGGAGAACATTGTTCTCGTGTTGTCATCCTTGTTGGTCTTTGCAACCTCTCTAGGCAATTCAACCCCCCAGAAAGACGACAATAGTCACGATAGTCCATTTTGGAAATCCTTTTTGGATGCTCAGGGTCCCGAATTAGTGTTAAGAGCTTGGAAGGAACGAGTTCACTTGGGTGGTGTAGGAATCCAACTTTGGGATATTCGTCACCCACAAGCCTGTGAACATTTGGTAACGTCAGTGGTGATTTTGAAACCCATAATTGCACTTCTCATGGGACGTGCAGTGCCCCAGCCGGCTACAATGGGAGAAATGACCAAAACATTAACACCGAAGGCCAAACGAGCGTGGTATACCAAAATTGAACGTCATGTTCTAAACATTCTATACAACCTATCACGTTTTCTAAATGAACAATCTCCCGAAGATGCCAAGCAGCGCTTGCTTGTTCAATTGGTTCAGCCCAACACCTTGGATAGGTTGGTGGATTTATTGTTGCATTATGATATGAAGGTTCGAAAAGCTGAATACAAGTATATGTATAGTCATCGGCATCCTGATGATGATGACGACGATGATGAAGATGATAATGATAAGGATCCTTACGATCCTGCAGAATTCATGGCAGCCAAACTAGCAGGGGGTGGTGATTTGTTTCATCGTGTTGGTGCCATTTGTGCCTTTGTTTGTGCACATTCTCAAAAGGCACATTCACATATTCAAAAACAACTAGTGTTGCAACAAAGTGGAATAGGACTCGTGCAAGTGGCAGTTCAAGAGTTTATTTCCATTCTTGACAATGATGATGATGATGATGATGCGGATATTGATAACAAGGATAAGAAAGATCCTCCATCAGCAATGCACATGGTCGAAAGCTCTTCCAAACAATTATTACAATCCTATCTGGAAAAGCTGTAACTATCCATTCTTGCTAGAATGGTTATCTACGGACAGGAAGCATTAAATAGAGACCAATGTCAAAAAGGACGCTTGATGGAAATCCTTTGCTTTACACTAGAACTCTCTGGAATTTATCAATATCAAAAAGTGCCAGATTTTATCTTACATCCTTGTGGTAGTATCGGGGAAGCATAGTAAGGGCGCCTAGTGTTCCGGCCAAACGTACACATATCTCAAATTAAAAACAGCTAATTCTATCCTAGGAGCGATCCACATCATAGCGCTCAATTGTAAATGCGTTATTCTTGCGTTGCATCTACAAACTTTTCAAAACATGTTGTTTATAGCCCACATTTTGTCTTTATTGTGCACTACTCTATCGTAAATTCGTTAACATCAATTAAACAAATTCTAGGTTCGGAAGCCTACATGACAAATCAGGGTTTCGTGCTACTCTGCTTTTCCTATAAAACTTCAATCCAAAACGAATATCAACCATTTCTTGAATCTTGGCTTTAACAGATTTTTCTTCCCTCGTTGTTCACGATGAATTTGTCGCAACACTTGGAAGATATTGACCTTGAAACTTAAATGTACTTCGAGCAAACTTGTATATTGTTAGGTCAATCATATGATTGGAGACTAACAGATTAAACCCAACAGGATCCGAAATTGCAAAGTTCGAAATAATTTGATAAGAATTTTCCAATCCCTTCCGAACATTCTTGGGACAGGCATTGACAGCCTCAGAAGACTTGGAGGGGACAAACCAATGAAAGAATACTTCCCATCGTTGGATTGTTTCTTCCAATTCATCATACAATCCAACCAAGACATGAGATTCAATTATACTTTGTGCTGCCTTCACTTGTTCTTCTTCTATTGCCTCTCCAGGACCCAATCCAAGTAAGTCACGTGTTAGAGGATTGTTCTCGGAATATATGGGATTGGAGGCATATTCTGTCAGAGAGAGTATGTCGTTTCCTGTCAAAATTCGAGTTTCTTCGTAACGGTTGAGTGCACGTTGGATGGGATCCCGAAACAAAACCAGGAGCCGTCCAGAAACTTCCGGAGAACCAGCCGTAGGGTCAATTTGGTTGTTCTGTGAAGTGACGGAT
>CAAAJI010000503.1:10704-24276 GCA_900642245.1 Fragilaria radians | reverse complement strand
ACCCTCCGTTCTATACAATTTGAAGGAGCGACTTTTGTCAATGTAGATTTATCGACTCCGGAAGGTATTGAAAACGCCGGTAGCCTGAATCTAATCCCCTCAAGTATACCGGATATTGTCATATCTCCGTTATTTGTTAATGTCTTGCAAACTTTATATTCTTCTCAATATCCTACAACTCTCCTCATGATCATGAGGCACCCCGTCGATCGAACGGTGGCCAAGTTTGAATCTTGGAAGAAATCTCAAGCCGAAACTACAGCAGATCCAACAATAGCCATGATGTCTATTGAACAGTATGCTCTCTCTGGATACGTTGAGAACAATTATGTCATTCGTTTACTGACAGGAAAGTATAAGGGAAGACTAACAAATGCCGATGTTGATTACTGTAAAGAAATCCTCCGTCGGAAGGCTGTGCTGGGCCTGTATGAGAATATGGAGGGTACTATCCTTCATTTTCAACAATACTTTGGATGGGGTGCCATAGTAGGAGAATCAGATTCCATATCCCTCCTCAAGAATTGTCAAATGCCATTTGTAGAGGATGGACTGAAACGTGACTCGGCCACAAAATTGGATCCAGGATCATCCGCATATTCTCTGATCCAGCATCAGAATCTGCATGATATGGCACTTTATCAATACATCCGTAACGTCCTTATTCCATTTCAAACAGAAATGTTATCCCGCCAACGTCAAGAATCGTTGTCCTGAAGGATTTGATGCCCCATGAGAATTCCAAGATTCGTGGTTTGAAAACTTAAAAACATTTCCACTATGTACGTCAACCAAGCAAATACGTGAAACTAAATAAATTCCCCATGACTTGCAATTACAAGTCATTAAGCTAAGTGAACTAATAAAACGTAGCATTTTGAGAAACCCCTAAAATTGAATTATATATCAAAATAGAGGAACTTAATGCAAAAAGAAGAGAAACGAAAGATATTTAATTTCTAGCCAAACCCTTTTCTATGGGTGGGCAAGTCAAATGTGCATTCACAGTTGAATCAACTCCTTTCAGCAAGATAGAAGACAGAAAAAAGACCAAAAGCAGAGCACTTGAAAATGAAGTCAGGGGTATTCAAAAGGTATTCTCAATTTGAAATTAGAATAGCCATTTAGCTACAGAAACTGATGGAAGAGAAGTTTTGCTGCTGACTTCATGCATCCTAATTATCCACAATCTGACATACAAATATCCTCAAAAGTTCCTAGTGTGCTTTGCTATATGGCCACAATTCCTATAGTGCTGATTGGGAATTTTGGTTGAATCTTTGTCTTTTTTAGTTCTGAAACAGATTTAGCATTAGTTCCTGATCTTTTAATTGGCATAGTGTACATGGAATTTTTGTTCTACAACTAAAGCTGTAAGAACGTAATACAGAATAAAGTCATTCCTCATCTCAATCCGAATCTGTTTTGCTCCTGATCCATTTGACCCTTCACATCCATAGCAACATTTTTTCTACAAACTGTCCATATTCTATTTTCCTGATGAAAGAAGACTCCAATTCTATGCAACAAAAAGGCAAATATGCCTCAGTCAAGATTCCTTTTGATCCTGATGATCCCAACTCTCAATAAATTAAGCATGAGTATCACAAGTTAAGCTCTACAATAGAATAAAAGCTTCAAACGGGCAGTCAAACAAAACAATGTAATGAATAAAAAATGGTTGGTTGCAAACACATAGTGAAAGCCACAGAAATAAAACTGCACAATGGAACAAGTATCGCGCTTATAATGACAAAAGAATCAAGAAATAAATTGATTGTCCAAAATTTAGCATTGGCATTAAAACAAAAAATAATGCTGTGAAGAAACAACTACTTTATCAAGGAACAAGATGAATGACTACACCTTGGACGGAAACTCAAATATCAATCAGATTGAAGAGATATTCCATATTCAGGACATGTAACAAATCAATACATTAGTACTGAAATCCTTATCAAAGGAGTACAACAAATCCAACCAATCATTGCTTGGGCTGCTTGATATTGGTATTACTGGTATGCATATTCTCGTTTGAAGTAGATTTCACTCTCCAAAATCAAACTTTCTGACCTTTTGTGGCAGTTGTTCCATTTGTTTTTGCGCTTATGCTGAAGAAAGAAATCTAATGCTTATCATGATTTTGTGCTTGGCAAACACTGTATTGAACAACTTTGCATTACCTTTGACTTTCAGAGGTGTTTTGTTAGGGGTTAAGTTTTCATTCCCACTTTTCAATAGGGGTCCATCAAATTAGAAGCATTACACTCAACTGATACCCATGATGTGAAAACTCCCAAAGTTCTCCAACAGGTAATGAAAACATGAAATATGGTGATCATAACTACCGGTCAATTATCTTCATTTCACTCATTTATTTTTTATTCAATAGGATGTTCTGTTGGAGCTATTTTCCAAATATTCTTTTTGTTTGACAGGACATTTGATAAACCTTGATCTAAAGCTTAATCCAGCGCATTTCAACATTCGGGCATACTAATTCCCATATTATTTTTTGAGATTGCCCCTAAACAAGTGGAAGAACTCAGTATCCTTGGTGTCATACAATCTTATTCAGAAGAAGGGTGCCCAATGTCAGTTCAGAGCTAAGAAGAATGGGAGCAACCGTTTTTTATCTGATCTAATTCAACAAAACTATCCGCAAACTCCCCTTATTACTGTGTAAGATTCAATGCTTTTCTATTGTAACCTGTCTTGACTTAGATTATTCTTTCAGTTGTCCCGGAAATTGTTTTTCAGATATGCTCAGCGAATCTCATTGCAAGTTTTGGCATCTCTGATTGTGAAGAAGTCACAACTTTTGAGAACATTTCTATCCAGTAGCTAACAATGAAATAAAGAAATCTCTAGATTCTTTTTCTTACAAATATGATTAACTGTTAGATTATAACTATCCATGTAGGAATGCTAATTTTCTGCAGGTGCATCCCGGCCAGTTTATCAACCACTGTCAGGTCAGTAAATTATATGAAATCTCAACACAAATGTGGTCTCCTCCCATTGAAAGTAATCCAAACTGACTTCTTTCGATCGTGATCTTTGAATGATATTGACGGTATTTTCCATCAGATCCAGTTCCTTTCCATTATTGACATGACAACACTGCGTCCGTACACATCCAAAGATCAGAAGATAATTCTTTCCATCACAAATGTAATTGTTCAGCAAATTCTATGTAACTACAAAAAAGATTTGACCAACAATGCATTCCTACAAAGTGTTGCTTGTGGCTTACACGCTACTTATATCATTCTTCCCTTGCCACTTCTCTGGGTCAACTCATTTTTGGAAAAGATATGATAATCCGCTGTATCTCGCAAACTGAAAAGATATTACAACTTCACGCCGCGTACCAAATTCATAAAAATAGCGCTGTATAGAAACAAACTTCGTATCCTCCATGACCAAGTCATTGAATAGTCTATCTATATTCGAAAATCAAACAGCAAAGGCTTAACCAATTGTAGGGTCGTTTTATAATTGAAAAAGTCCAAATTAATGGCACCGTTGCGATCTGCCACTTGTATACAATTCCGAGTCAATCAATATTTGCCGACTTCGCCCGCATCACCACGCTCCAATCAGAGAAGCGAGCGCCGTACGGTCAACATTCCTACAGTGCTGATTGGGAGTTTTAGTTGAATCGTTGACATGTTATGTTCAGACTCAGATTAGTACATTCCTACAGTGCTGATTGGGAGTTTTAGTTGAATATTTGACTAATTAAGTTCAGACTCAGATTTAGTATCAGTTCCTGAGTCTTGACTCAGCATTGGCATTAGTTCCTGAGCCCTCATTAGGTAGTTTACTTTAGCTTACGTGAGGCATACGTAGAATGAAGTCCCCATGACAGAGTCAATAGTATATTTCAATTGGATCAACTATTTCTTGTCTGCATCTAAATCTGCCTTATCCATGTCTTCATCTTGAAACTCCGGAAGTGGGCGGGAAACTTTGAAAATCCACTTATTGCCATTTTGCTATCTCAATAAATTTTTGGATGATTTAGATTACAAAATAAGAGTAGAATTTCTTACTTATTTTCTGAAATGTAGAACGACGCCTACTCTGGGGATAAAAAAATTAATGGTACTGGACCAGATTGTTTCTCGATTAGGCAAGTAGTGTACTACCATAATGTATTGTCGTTCTGAGCGCGTGGAAATCGGATTGAAATCGTTGTCGACGAGCAGACGGGAAGCAGCGAGCTCATCAGACAAAATTGGAATTCACATTGAAAGTTGTCTTCGCGGGGTTTGACTTCATTAGGATCTGATGTGCGGAAAGATCGATCTCTTTGGAAGGTTTTAAGAAATATATGGTTCGATAGAGAAGAAAGCAACCCAACAAATTGAAAATTGAATGAAATATGCCTCGAAGGTTATCTGTAACAAAGAAGCTAAATAACTCGACGGACACAAATTCAGTACAGCCAACAATTAAAAAAGTGAGCAGCGAAATAATCACATCCCATTCATCACAACCTCCAAGGATAGATATCAACAACTCTGAATCAACAATGAAAAGTAATACACGTGCTTCTAGTGTTGGTGACACCAATGATTCAAGAGTAGCGCCTCCTAATGCGCCGTTGCATATTTCTGTGAATGTAAATCCTTTAGCTCAGAAACCTAGACAGGAACAAATTCAAGAAGTATTATCACATCGAAAGTTACTCTTGCAAAGAATACGTCAAATAAAGGCAGCATCAACATATCGATTGGAAAACGGATCAAAGCGCAATATTACGGCTATACTGAGGGAATTAGGTATACAAGGTGGTAAATCTGAAGTAGATTCTTATATGGAATTGACAAACTTCGCTGTTGCTATATCTAAAAAACAAAAAGAAGAGGAGAAAGCTCCCTTGGAAAAGAAAGGAAATGTTTCGCTACGACGTGGAGGATCTGTGGGAAAGCGAATGAATGCAACGTTGTCGACTAATGTTCCCGGCACTTTGACGTCAGACGTTGCACCAACGAGCGACACATCTGGAACGACGATGCCAGTCGCAATGCATAAGAAAGCACCTCCTTTCGTGCCACAAACAGTTCCAATCGCTGTGAAATCGATATCGAATGATGTCAACAAAAAGCGAACAGTCATGAAAAGTCAGAAGGCAACGACCGTACGTCCTACACTCCCATTCTCATCACCACATCCCACTTCGGTTACTGAACCTCAAGTGAAGCCATATGTTGTCTTTCCAGAAGCGATTTCCCTGCGAGAACAGAGAAATCGTGTGAATGCGCGGTTGAGTGTGTTGTTGGAGAGCCGGCCTCCCGTAAACGAGAAAAGGGATGATTCCACATGCTACCGAATGTCGCTGCAGCAAAGGAGTACATTACCACACCGGCGTAAGACACACTGGGATTATTTACTAGAGGAAATGAGATGGTTATCTACCGACTTTATTGAGGAGCGAAAATGGAAAACTTCGACTGGCCGTGTAGTCTCGAGCGCCGTAACAGATCACTTTACGAGTCAATCCCTACGAGATAATTCTCATGATACAAGCCCTAGTAAAAAAGGCGAGAGAAATTTTGAGGCAGAGTTAGAGCCAACGGGTGAACAGATGATGAACTGCAATTCGAGTAAGAGTGAACGTCCCATAATACTCACACATACTGATCCTTGTGAAGAGGATATTTCACAGCAAAAGTCCGTTGCATCTAGTATTTCCAAGATGGTATCCGAACTATGGGAAACTTCATCATTATCCTGTAAGGAAAATCTTACAGACAAAGTACAATCACTCTCAGGAGATTTACATTCGGAAATGGAGGCTCAAAAATTACAATCCGAAAATAGGTCCCCATCTGAAGTAAAACAAGAAACTCATTGTTTATCTTATGACACCATTGAAGAGGGTGTAAAGGATATTTTTGACAATGTTAAAAAGTCACTAATGCAAAGAACGCGAAGCAAAGGCGTCCTCACCAAGCACAACAAGATGTCTCTATCCTTAGAGCGAAAGGCTGAGGACTTCGTTGATCTCTTGTGGAAGAATGAAGCTCCTCTTGGAGTATTATTGGGACATGCATTGCCCTGTAGTGCGTATCATATTACTTCTTCCATGTTATTGACACACAAAGGACCTCATTTTGTGATGTGTCCACCTTATCGGGTTTTTCGTTGGATTCATGAAATCCAAAATACGAATGAATCTGCTCAATTCGTCCTATTGAGTAAGGACACGATGCCAAATGTGGAAATTATTTCACGTAGCGACTTTGTACTGGGTGACTTATCCAGCGTTACGACGATTAAAGGGCTTGATTTATCCATCTTTTCTTCAATTATTTTAGATGTATTTTTTGCATCGGGAACAAGCATCGACAAATCTGTATCGTCAAAAGATATTCGTCGGGGAATTCACAGGGAATTACTATCAGAGCATTGGTGGAGTTCTTTGTTAGGGGGGTTGTCGTCAAAGCAACAACGGCGTCTTTGTATCACAAATTTATTCACACCGCTCATCACAGACATGGAAGAAACTATATTGAACCACTTATCTGAAAAAGAACGACTTGTAATTTTGGCGGGTTTCGCAGCGTTTGCATTGGGGCCATCTATTTTTCGACGGAGCGGCTCTGAAACGACACATCGAATACTCTCTTGGTCAAAGCGCAATGTCATGAAAGATGAGCCAAGAATTGGATTCCTAACTACACTCATTGAGAAGCATCTACGTTCAATTTTATCCACGTTTATGTTTTTGCCCGAAAGGCACGTGGATTCTGTAGAAGGTTTTAAACGAGAGAACTGCACATATGAAACGGAAATCCAACTATGTAAAATGTCCTCCCTACAACAATCCGCCTACGATAAGTGCTGTCATGAACTACGAGGTGCTTTGTCTCTGGGAGGCTCTTTGGTGGATGCCTCGGTCGGCTTCCTGCAGCTTCGTCATGTTTGTTTTCATGCAAGGTTACGTGACGTCTATGTACCTCCGATTCATAGCTCTGCACAGCCAAATACACAGTTTGCTGTCGATCTAATCAACGAATCGGCAAAGTTAAGAGAGCTTTTTCTGTTGCTGCAACGCGAGGTTGGTTGTTACCATGACTTCAGTGTTCTCGAGTCAGCAATTCCCCTGCTTCCAAGTGTTAAAAACAACTCCAAGCACGCCAGTAGCACAGTTCCTAAGATTGCAATTCTTTCGTCTTGTCCGTTCATTCTACAAATCACTTCAGCGTTTCTTGATGCACTTGGATTGAGTCATGAGTTTTTATCATTATCAGAAAATTCTCGGTCTCTTGAGGTGGGAGTGGACCCAATATTTAAAAGTCAGCAATCTCTGTTACGTTATAACAACCGGAGAATCGATCATCTTGGCTTTCCAAATTCAAGAAGTGAAGCGATAGTGAACAGGGCAAGTAATATCGTAATTGGTTCAGCGTCGGAGTTAGGTCGCAATGACAGTGGACTTACTATTGAATGCACGAATGTTCTGATTTTCCTTGACGAAGACTGGAGTGGTAGAGACTACTATGAAAATAGGCAGATTCTTGTGCATTGCTTTTCTCATCATTCTAGAAGCCTTAAAGAAAGTTCTGGCATGCGCATTTATAGATTCGTGTGCGACGAAACATGCGAAGCAGTACTACTATCGGATCCTAAAGGCATTAATCAAATACAAGAATTTAATATCGATGGTTGTGTTAAAAATGGAAGAAGAGGAGAGTATTTAGAGATTGAGTCGAATCGAATCAATGCTTACGATGATTTTGTTCCTCGTCACACTTTCCTTTTTCATGCGTGCAATATCTTTAAGTTTACTGGCTCAGATCTTGCTTCTTTCCTTACTCCGGAGGATCCACTTCCGGCTAATCTCGAGTCCAGGAGAGAGCTGAAGGTACTTCCTTTCAACAAAGTCAATGGCGGCTACGCTTATAACGCAATGAATGCATTTCTAGAAACTTTACAGGAAGAAGAAATAAAAGTGAAAAGTGAATTCATTAGGGGAAATCCTAAAGATGGAAATGACCAGGAAACAATAGGCATCTACACCGTTTTCCCTTTGAAAATTCCAATCCAATATTACTTGAAAACATTTCTTCACCTTGCAGCTGAAACAGCCTCTTACAACCCAACTATATCTATCGATAGCATAAGGCCTTTACATTTCAATCCAGATACCTCTAATAGTAAACTCAATATTTCGGAACAAAACGGGTGTCCTCCCGAAATGAAACTGCATGAAATTGGTAATGCCTTCCTATTATACGATGATCTCACCTGCGAGCCGCTTAGTCAAAAGCGGAAACGATCAGAGACTATTTCATTTGTATCGCAAGTGGCTCGACCATCTCATGAAATAATTCTTAAGGGAAACGCCTTTTCCAACCTCTTTGCATCATGGTGCAGGAAAGGGAATTCTTTTGTTTGTGATGGCTATCATGGTTTTGAAGCATTAGCTTATTTTCCTCCAATCCCTCCTCTACAAAAGCAGGTCTCAATTCAAGCATCAAGAGAACTCCTAGACTTTCAGGTAAAGCAAAAGAAGTTAAGGACTGAAAATCCTCCGACGACTGTCGATTTCTTGAAGCGTCCTTTACTGGAAAACAACTCTACAATAGAGGCAAAGCGCCCACGCGTAGAATTTGAAATCAATCAAACAAATACTGAAGAGCAAGTAAAGACGATAATTAATCCTGATATGAATCCTTCAAACCACTTCGGTAAACCTCAGTATGACGATAATGCACATCTACCAAATTTATCAATTCAAGATGCTGATGAATGGAAGCGTTTAATTGTTAATACAAATGAAGATTTTGGAATTCTTGGCCCCGGAGTGGTTCCACTCAAAGTGCAAGCACTCAAAAGAGCGAGCAATGAAAAAGTTGATCTCGATCATTATATGACAATATTTCAAAGAAATCTGAATGGTTTTCCCGGATTCGAATTGCTTCCAAGTGATTTCGAAGAATTTGAGTCTGCACGCACGGCAGATTATGACGTTGCGCTTGATTTCATCATAGTGATTGTCACCAACAAAGCTACTTTGACTAACAAGCTTGTAACGCCACCATCAACGATCTTGAGCGGTAATTCTCGTATTTCTACTTGGAACTCAAATATGACTTCATTTTCCAGCCCAGCACTATTGGGGACCAATATTTTCTCGGATGAGGTCCAATTCAACAATCAAGTGATTCCAAAATTGCATATAAAGCCTTCTGCTCCCACATTCAATGTCACGAAAAGTCAAGTAGGTCAAGAGGCGCCATCCAATATGGCCTCTCAGATAGGAGGTAATCTTGCTGTAAATCAAATCAAGACAAAAGATGCTGTCCGCTATCGTATCTTGGATCGTAAACAAGGATTTGGTGATACCGGTCTCATTGATTCACTTCACTTCCGCTATGCTGCAAAACTTGCACGGAGTAGAATACACGAAAATCTGTTGTTTCCAATGAGGAAAAGGTCTGCATCGCAATCCTTACAGAAAAAGAGACAAGAAGTCTCCGCTTTGCAAGCGTATTCAAAGGAGTTGTTGCAATGGACAAGCTTAATTGCCCCTAGAGGCTACAAGTCACTGGCATTTTCTAGCAAAGAACCTATGCGACTCAATTTCGGGCCTTTTCACGTCGGATTGTTCAGCCTCAAGCATCAAGGTATAGACGAGTTGAGGAGCAATTTGGAGATTGCATTGAGTTTGAGACAAGATCAACTGCACGATCTCCATCCTTGGTCACTTTCAGAGGACAAAAGCTTGTACGATCTTGCAATTCGATTCGAATTAAATTGGGATTTGGTTGCTATTTCGATGAAAGTCAAAAACAATCAATCTTGTAGAACACCTTTGCAGTGTTCTTGTCGCTGGCTCTCTCTTGGAAGTAAAAATCGTTCACTTCACGGATCCTCGAGCCAGATGATAAATGGAAACTATGTGCCACCGATTTCGCCCCATTGCATCGTTAATGATCTCAAAAATTCGCAAACCGAATTTATCGCCCCGAGTAAAAATGGATTTTCTAGATCTCTAATGGAGGATGGCCAAGCAAATGATAACATTGCTATTGAAGAGATTTTAATTCCAGAACTTATGAAACCAACTAATGCTTCCTATACGATAGGGCAACAAATTAATGAAGGAGGGTTGGAAGTACCAAATGTAAATGGTAAAAAAGAACATCAACGTTCTAATTCAATTATTCGCAATGCTCTGGACGAAAAGCACGATGTACCGAACTTGATGCCTGGAATCACGACTTTGGAGAAGCCAACACTGGTAACACCGCACCCTTCGCATCAGCAATCTCTACAAGCAGCAGCTGCGACACTTTCGACTAATGGTAGAGCAGATATGTGGCCATTGCAGATTCTTGAACTTGCTGATAAACAGAATAATCCGACCACTTCTAATAATATTGGGCCAAGATCTCCGAATAACAAGCAGCATAATGCTACTTATCTTGTTAATCAGCCCCGTCAAACATCTATCTCACAACAATATAATAACTCACTGAGCACTTTAAAAGCAGTAGTCCCTCCTCAGTCACACACATCAGCAGGGAAGTGAATCTCCAACATTGTATTACAGCCTGAAATGCAACGCTGTCAATAAGACCACATGACCACATAACGGTTCTGCTGCCAACATACAAGAAATCAGCAATACAAGTGGTGGAAAATTTTGATCATGAATTTCTTGAATGATAACATCAAATATTTTCCAAATTTCAAGGACTACACAAACAATGACGGAACGGAAAATAAATGATAATTTGCTAATATACACTAGTTCCATATGGATGTGTTACCATTTATCTCTAGTGCTGCAATAATAGAATCAAACCACTAATCCTTTATGTTTGAATAATCTAGATAGTTGCTTCTGTTCACATAACTCCCTGGTCCATAGTTGGCATTGAGTCAAGCTGCTGAGGCAGCATTGAAACTTAATGCATCTACACATGGGTTGGCTTATTTGAATTGATTGCTGAATTCTCAAGTGCTAAATAGCTATTTGATGTCATGCTTAAAATTCATAACAGAATATAAGAAATAGATAGAGTTGACCTATCACAATAGAGCACCAATAATCATCAGTCATTCGTAAATGTTAACTTACCTTCTGGTAAAATTAGAAAGTTATCTTTACAAGGGTCTGCCACTATAGGAAGTGTCTCTACTAAACTATATAGTTCACTTTTCAGTAACATAGCAGGATGTCTCAAAGGTTAAATATAAGACTAACAGTCAGAGGGGTTGCCATGAATCCCATAGATCACCCCCATGTTGGTGGAGAAGGGAAAAAGTCTAGGAAAAGATACACACCATAGGGCAAACAAACTTCTCTAAAAAACATACATAGAAAAATGGCTCTTATTCTTCATCAATAAATCATTGCTTCTTTATAATTCATCAAATACTACTAACAGAAATACGGTTATATTACCTCAGTATGGGGGAAAAACCTTACAGTATACTTATTATAGATGCATTATGTCCAGATCACTCCATATCCCCAGTTGACCATCACTCAGATTGGAAGGATTTCTATCCAGATGCTGAAGAAGAGATTCAAATGACCTTCCTTTGTCAAGGGACCAAAAGTCCAGATGACTGTCTATGTGGATGCAGATCATGCACATGATCTAGTGCTAAGAAGGTCCATCACAGGTTTACTTATGATGTTGAATAATACACCAAATAGATGGGTATCTAAACGTCAGACAACAGTAGAGACTTCAACTTATGGTTCAGAATTAGTAGTGTCTAGAACTTCCACAGAACTCATCTTGGAAGTACGGTTCATGTTGAGGTCCTTAGGCATGGATTTAGACTGCCCTACTCTAGATGTTAGGAGAAAATATGTCATTGGTTTTGAATACTTCAGTTCCTTCAAGGGTCTTGAAAAAAAGCATAATGCAATTGCTTATCATTGTGTCCAGGAGGCTATTGCCACTAAGTTGATGAGGTTTGCATACGTAAAGAGTGAAGAAAATGTCAGTGACATCCTGAAAAAGCCTTAAGTAATGAACCATTTCATTATTTGGTCATGAATTGGTTGTTCCGTGTGCCGGAAATTAAAAAATAAAAGATATTGTTATGTTTAGGATATTTCAGTAATTAGGATATATATATATATGAAAAAAAAAGAGAAAAGCCAAAAAAATGAAAAAAGCATCAGAATAAGAAAGTTAGGGACTCATGAAGAACAGAATTAGGATTCATTTATGTAAGAAATACAGCAGAGAATATATAAAGAAGTTGTACAAGATCAAAAGTAATTCTGATGTATGGTCAGATATTAGGGGAGCACAAAGAAAGATTATTCACGTATGTTATCTTCATACTAATGTTTACAATTAGTATGGACAATCGATATTGAGTAGAGTTAGGGTGTTGATGTATCCCTAACCTTGTCAAGATATGATACTTGCCTACCAACAATGCATAAGGATCAGGGTCAAGGTTTGGAGTTTGATTCACCTCCATACAATTGAAGTTCTTTTGCATTCTTTTACTTTCTAAGAATTTCCATGGAGAATATCTTTCGTACATCTTACTTACAATAATACTACAGTATATTTTGAACAGAAGATCTAAAAAATGTTCACAACAATAGATTTTAGTTAACTAATTTATAGTCTCACAATTAACACAAAATAATATTTTACATCATAAATTTATTTTAGAACAAATTCATCTTTCCATTCTGATGAAGAAAGAGACATTTCAGCATCTTTACAAACCGCAATGTTATGTAAATTGGCACAAGTACCTCCAGAAATCTGGATGACTCTTTCTGTGGAAGCAAAGAAATGATTCTTAAATGAATGAAAGTGCCAACAACAGGAAGATTTTAAATTAAAAAGGTCATCAAGTTGAAATGATGTTGTCAAAGATCCTGAAAAGGATAGAACCAATTCCTAAGGAAGTCAACCGAAATGTATATAAACTTTTTTCATTACTGGATACTTTTACTTCATACATTTTTGGTACCAATTTTGTGGCATCTGGTTCTGTAGGGTGATACTGAAGCATTGACATCTGGTCCATTAACAATTTTTTTCCTTTCATACCATCTTCGTATGTAGATATAGTTTCGAGATTTGCTCCTGGTACATTTCTTACGGGGACCGGATGCCAATTTAATATTCCCAATTTTCCCCATCCGGTTCCCTTTCATTACAATATTTTCAGAAGAAATGCATCGAGATACTACTTTGGAGTCAAAGTAAGTTTGCTTTGGCTCTGCACTTCTTTTCTGTTAAAGATCTAACACCTGTCATGATTGAAAGGATTAGCCCTTACTTATTCTCTGTTGTTGGATGCCATTGATTTCATCATTCGTTATTTCAACGTTTGATATAACGTTGCACTGGAAATCATCACCGTGGAAAACATACTAGGATGCTAGTGTTAAAATTTCATCAATTCTGTCAAATTGACAGCAACCTCATCTCAATCAACACACCTAATCAAGATGAATCACATCTGCGTTTTGCTAGGCATCTCCTAAGAGATAGATGAAGCAATAGCCTCATCATCATTGCCTCATGCCTCTGGAAAAGGATCGGAGGCTATGACATG
>CAAAJI010000502.1:0-10436 GCA_900642245.1 Fragilaria radians | reverse complement strand
GAGATTGTGTGGTCAGAGTTAGTTCTAGCCTTTAAATTAGTAATCACAACTTTCAAGTGCAACGTTGGTTGACCTTTACTTTCATCTGTTTGATCAACTGAATAGAAGACTTTCTAACACAGATGAATTTCACAAGACTGTAAGCAATTCTTGGTGACCTCCCCTTTGTGCATGTTTATCTGGATGATTTACTTGTCTTGACAGAAAGCTCTTCTTTCAATCATATGAAAGAGCTTGAGCAAGTCTTTGTCTGCCTTAATCAGCACGAATTCAGTGTAATGCGGCCAAATGCAAGTTCGCTGCTTATGAAACAGAATACATGGGCAACAACATAACTCAAAGTGGAATTCAATCACTTGTCAAGAAGATTACAGCAATACAACCTATTGTAGAGCCAGCAAACAAGTGAGAATTGCAAAGATTCATTGGAATGCGCAACTATTTCTGTGACCTTTGGCCACAGCATACTCACACCATGGAATGACTCACTTCTTTGTGCAATTCAACTGGACTTTAGAGTGCCAAGAAGCCTCTAACAAAACAAATGCAGCATTGCCACTTCAAGTCACATTGGTGTACCAGAGATGCATCCCAATGTCAACTTGGAGGCGTCATCTCTCAGGAATATAAGCCCCTTGCCTTTTTCTCCTGCAAGCTTAACCTGGCTCAACTCAATTACTCCACCATTGAGCAGCAATTGTGGAAATCATTTGAGAATTTTGTGGTATAATTTTGGGTCACAGCGTAATAATTTATACAGATCACAAGAACTTGCAAGCTGTGCCTTTTCCAGGGTTGTTTGTTGATGATTGAAGAATTGGTATCAAGATCCAGTATATATAGGGACCCAATCACATAGATGCTGATGTACTCTCCCGCATATTTTATGTTCAAGTTCATGCTCACCTGACAAACTATTTGCTGCAATTCAATATGACCCTTTGGGCGGTTTTCCTCTGCAATTATTTTCAAATGTCAGCTTATGAGGTACAGTAAGTTTAGTCGAACATCCTGAAACATATGGTTCATATATCATGCAAAAGTCCACAGTCATTTTTCAATCCAATTCAGATAGGATTGTAATTCCAGAGGGACCCAACAAAGTGTTAGTAAATTCTACCACGAAAGTCTAACGCGCTCATGCGTGACAGAAGCACTTCAAACAAGCCAGCAATTATGGTTTGAAAAAATGTTTCAGCCATTTGTCAGATGTTTAAATGGTCTAACTAAACGTTTGGTAAACTAACAACAATAATCGGTTCATGTGGATCATATTGATCCTTCACAATTTGATCAACCAAATGCAAATAAATCTTATGCATTTTCTATCACTAACCCAGCAACCTTTTGGGTTGAGTCATCTCCACTATCTAATCTAATTGCAGCATCTGCATGCAAAGCATTTGATAAGTAATGGGTGTGTCGTACATCTCTCAGAGTCTTTGAATAGATGTCCTAAATCAAGCATAAACATGTGTAATGTAATAAAAAAGATCAAGTTTAATACTGTGTTTTCAATTCCATAAAAGTATAGATGTCTGGTCAATTATTTGCCACTGTTATAGTAGTTACTGCCAATGGCAAGATTATTAGATTTCAAGGTTGAGAGTCTCATTTCCCATTTGCAACTAACTAGGTAATCAAAAGATCAAGTTTCATACTGTCTTTTTCAGGTATCGATGTCTAGTCGATGATTTGCCACTGGTGACTGTGGACATTAAATATTCCCCCACTAACCACATTGACATCCCATCCCCACTAAGTTATTTTTGATGAACATGACTCCCAACAAAAATTCTGTGAAAACTTGAATAGATATCATCTCACGGTGAAGTCTACGCCCTCTTGAATTTCATCAGAAAACAATCATGGCACAGTTGAACTATTGAGGGTTTCGAATTGAAATTTCAAAGCATTTATTTTACTCTATATACACCATTATTATTCTTCCTCCTTTCTCTATTAATAATTTTACAACCCCTCATTTTCATTTTATCCCCCTTTTCTCCCATTATGATTTTTGATATACATTGCAGTAATCCATATCAGCATCTGAACATTCAGAATCATTGGAAAGGTCCATCATTTCCTCTGACTTTGTATATGAATTATCACTAAAGTGTGCAGCCTTGGCAGCGTTTTCATCCTGAATGCCAAGTTGTAAGGCATTGAGACGACTACGGCGATTCTCTGTGATGTATATTTGACTCAGCAATTTTTCATTCTGAATACCAAGTTCTTTCTGACGATCTTGTTCATCGAGAACAGCATTCAGAGAATTCCATTTGTTCTCTCTTCGTGCTGATGCTCCCTCTCGTGTTCTGTATTCAAGTCCTCGAGTGCAGTGTTCCTCGTTGTCGATAACACTGCTGCTGGATTCGCCATTTCCCTCTTGACATGACATCATGAGTCGAACTGAACTCACGATTCCTTTCTTGATATCTTCAAAGTCTTTCTTGTCGTACCAAACAGCATGAATGCGTTCTTCTTGCATATCATCAATGTGAGTAATCGGACGTACAGAAACAGTTTCTTTAAACAAAACACGTCGGCGCTCTGTTCCAGTAGGTTTGATCTTTAAGGATGACTTGATATTCTTAGTGGATGGTAAGATCTCTGGTCTCAAAAAGGTCGGTGATTGAATTCGAGTGGCAATCGTCATGGTGGATGAATGTATTTGTTCGGATGAATTAGCCCAAACTTCGGAAGTAAAATTCGGAAACCCGTTTTTATGACCCTTGAAGTCCCCACAGATTTTCTTGATGAATCAATTTTTACCCAAATGATTACTAGATCTCCTGTAGGGTGTTTCCGATAAGTTTGATCGTAGAAAAGTACCAAGGTCGTTTTTCTGATCTAAAATCTATTGTTCTCATTCGATACTTAGACACCTGATTAAATGACTATCATTTATCGAGACCTAGGTAATGACCTGCCTTTGCTAAATGAAAGAGATTTAATGGAGGACTATCAATATTTAGGACAGCTCTCCGACAGGGAATAGGTCGGCATCCGAAGTGTTTCACGAGTCCCTTGACACTAGTAATGTAGATACGACAGCCCAATGACAATCAGATCGGGAAGCGATTAAATGATTGAGGGCTTCGATTCAACATACGACTCTTCCTCGATGGGCATAGATGGAAATGCAATTCAAGACATATATGGCCGGAAAATTGCGATTTTGTACACTCTGTCAACTACGTGTCCCGGATATATTGTATAGTCGGTATCGAAATTCTCCAGATGCATACACGCTGTACACTGTCTTCGTTCTTATTCCTTCAGACATACTTGACTCTGTCGCCAGAGTATGACCAAGAATTATGTAACAAGTCAGAAACTTTCCTTCGAAAGTGTTTGGGGCGAATAACTCCCTTTGCAAGGAGAATGAAAGCGTCATCACACTCTACATCGCAATGGGGAGGGGAGATCAGGTAGGGAAACCAGTCACTGTATCTAGTTTGAAATGAACTTGCCTTTTCCGCGGCTTGGCATTCAGAATAACATTATCATCTTGCTTCCCCATCGTTCATTAAACAAGTATAAAATGACGTAGTTCTCAGACAATATTAATAAAAGGCATTTTGAAATCTTATCTGTAATCAAATTGTAAGTTTTCTTCCAATTCAGGCTGAAATTTTCAAATTTTGCACTGTTGAAGGCAGCACCAAAATGAATAGCCAAAGTTTTCTTAACACCATTTGTCATTGTTTAGTTTTTTAATTGCTGTAACCAGGAACATCTAGTTTTCCAAATCCACAGTGAGAATTTATCTAGAAGCATGAAAGATGACTGAATAGTATGATTGAATGATTTACTTCATGTCAGACAAGCATTTTTTCAAGTTGCAGACTGAGAAATGAAATGTCTACAACAAACTAGCCTGCATGACTAATAGATTACATTATCTGCAATATTTTCAATATTGTTTTTTTTGATAGCGTACCTAACCAAATAAACGTATTGACTGTCAATGTATAAATGATTTGAACCACGTCATGCAATTTTATTCCAAACATCTTTTCCTAATGTTTCATTCCTTTTTACGAATAGTGATCACACGCTTACCTAAATGATTTTGGTTTTCATTCCAGCAAATGTTAGCACTACAAAGACATTTCATCCTCCACAATCCTAGAACTCTATGGAGGGGAAGAAATTGACTGACAACTCTTTTGTTGTTTCCCCTGATGTCAGTGACTGCAAAAGCTCAGAAATCCACAAATGAAATTATATGGCGTCTGCGAGAATAAATTGTTGTAGAATCGGTCATTGAATTAGCTAGATTATTCAGATGATCATCATGATAAGTTAGGATTTTAAACCAATAATCAAGAAACGAAATTATCTGAGGATGGTTCAAACACAGAGTTTATCAAAATCAAAATTTAGGAAGCGAAAGAAACTTGACTCTGCATTAACTTCTGCTGTCTCAATGGTGCTTCCTTTCAATGCAATTATATCTACTGCTATCTGAATTTATGACATTTTCTAAATTTTAGCATTATTTCTACATTTGAGGATTGAGTCTATCTGTCAAAAGATAACGCGTCAGCCCTATTGACAAATGAATGGTACTACCATCATTCCCAATATTGAGTCGTCTTGAGAATCAATCTTGACATATGTGAGGATAACTTGAAAGTTTACTCAATCATCATTGCATCACAGAAATCCAATATTTTTACTTCCATAGTCTTGCCATTTCCTAACGTAATTTTATCTGAAACTGCCTTGATCTCGAATACCATGATCACTGTTGCATCACTTGCATGATGTGCCATTGTCTTCACAATCTAGTTTTCCTTGAATTCGTACCTTTCTGACACCATGCTTTCCTCCAAAAGCAATATTTGTAATTAAAATCTTTTGTCAGTTGATCAATCAAATAGATCATGAAGTGATCATCTGTCATTGCTGATTCCGTTGCTTTTAACTTCATTATAATTTCTTCAATAGTGATCATTTAAGTATACTGGTATTCAGTTTCTTCTTAGCAGGAGACACAAAGTAATTTCTTCTAATCCTACCAATTAATGGACATGATGCTGAATGGTTAGGCATTGTAATAGCTGTATGTGTAATTAGACACAAGAAGAACTCAAAGACTGCTTCTCTCAGTTCTTGCTTAATTTATGGAAGAAGACATTTCTTTAGAAATCAAGTAATATGAAATTAAGAAGCCAAGGAATATGTCCATTCAATACTTTGTCCAGAGACTTAGGAGCTTGAACATTTGAATAGATTATGCTCATATTCTAGACCAAATAAATAATCACAGTTCTAAAACCCCTAAGTTCATTGACATAGAAGAACTTTCCAAGTGATTTACCATACCTGCCCAGCTAGTGACTAAAGAAAGGCCCAATTCCAGGCTAATGTGCATCATTTTAGCCAAGCCGCCCCAACAATAAGCCCAAGAGTGTTGAACCCAGTTTTCCCATCAAACTATATTTTAGGAAAGTTACGGATTTGAATGCTGACGCGAATGAAAAAAGGTGATTGCAAAAATATTGCAAGATCTTTGAAAAATACAATACCCCTAACCCTCAAAAACTGCTGCTATCCTGGCATTTGTTCAAAGCAGCTGAAAAGTTTCCAGGGATTCACATTAACCTGTAACTCTGGTATTCCGGTTCCCACATCTTATCTTTTCTTGATATACATGTAAACGTATGTCTCCTTAATCCTCTTGTGATCATACGGAGAAGGTTACGAATTCTTCTCCCTCTCAGAGCTGTGGACATGTAAAGTGTTACCCATTGTTGCCAGACCTGGGCAACTCTTGCAACGATACAGTCCCTGTTGATTGCAACAGCTTATGAAAGCATAATAAGGCATTGCCAACACTTTGCCCTCTTGACAATCATCTTGGTCGCGCGATTGAAAGTGAGCCCTTGGGTCTGAAAAACACGCTTTTTCAAATCAGCCACTCATTTTTGTCCATACGTAAAGGGTTGAAACAATGAAAAGAAAAATGATTTTGAAACTAAATGAGAATTAGATTGCGGTATTTGGATTGCAAGTCGTTGTATTTCGTCTAATTTGGTGGAGAGCGTGGTTTGTTTGTTTTGTCATGTGGTTGGCAAGGAGATGTTGAGGATACTTGCCTAGGAAACGTAGCAAAAACTTTCAAACGCATACTGCTCCTTGGAGAAATGATAAAATGAAATGCCATAACAATTCCATGCACCGGACAAAATGGGCAGAATATCAAAACTGTGCATCAACAGATGAGAACACTTATTTCGATACAGCATTGGCTGTGAATTGGGAGAAAATGAATTTTGAAGTTAATGTACGCGAAAGGAAGCAGATTACTATTGAAAAAGATTATTGAAGATATCCTGTATTTCTCTGATGATGAGGATAAGCAATACATCCTAAATGATAAAAAGGTCTTATTGGATTTGAGCTCATGACTACTGATTGATAATGAAGTTGACTATTATCGGGCAATAATTTCTATGTCTTTTCAGTAAGAAGCTGTACTAAAATCTGTCGGAAATTGATTGTCATTCCAACAACCGTGAACATACTGGATGACTTTAGAACCTTGTCAGGAGTGTCAGGTAAATTCGGTAATATATCTTGGCACGTTGTAACAAAATTTTTGCACATATATTGTGCTGAATGACGTCAAACTATACCAGAAGCAATGTGACATTGCTGGGCTTTGCGGATGGTGGTAATAAGTCTCCAGTCCCATACTTAGACTATGGATGTTGCAGACAAAAAAACATGTTTAATTTAAGTAGCAAGGATCTTATCCAAACTTTGCCCAAATTGGATAGAAAAGCTCACTGGCATCACAATCAATGGAGCGGCAAACATGACAGGATGTCATGCTGGATTAGCTACTTGCATTGAGAGGGTGGCCAATACAGGATTTTTAGATTTGGTGGTTCAAGCAAGATTCAAATCAATGTTTAACGAACAATTTGTTCACTTCATCCATGGTATTACAGGATATTTACAACAGCAAACAAATTTTACCACATTGATGAAATCATTATGTCCGCGCTTCATTGACACCACAATGGCTATCAATGGGATAATTGTTAGATTGGCTAATGGCTGAAAGACTTCCACTGTAGGCTAATTTTGAAGAAATACAACCTCCATGTCAATCGCTAAATGAGTGATGGCTTGAAGTTTTCGCGTTTGCTTAAGTTGTAAGCATCATTAACATTACTTCCAGAGAGCTTCAAGGTAATCAATTGCTACTGAACAAAGTAAAAGACATCTTGAAAGACTACAAGAAAATTTAATAAGAATTGGCAGCATCATTTCCACTGCAGATGTATTGATTCAGGATGTTCCAGGTCTTTTCAGCTTGGATGCTTTCGCATGAGGTTCCAATTATATTTGTGATGTGCGGAAAAACTACAAGGATAGCTGTGAATTGGAATACAATGCTCTACGAGGTTGAATATGTAATTTATTCTTGCACCCAGTTCAGGGAATATATGTATTATGCCCACAAAGAAGTAGCTCGAATGGTGCCATTTCTGGATGTGCACTTCCTGCAATGCCTTGGAATGTAGCAGAATATGGTAAGTTTATGTTTACCACAGTCATAATAACGCAAAAAGACCGTCGTAGAGCTAAGTTTTACAAAAGAAGATATTCAAAACATTCAAACGCAATATGAGATAACAATCCACTCTGCTGAAGGTTTTAAATGTCTTGTACAAGCTACCAAACAACACAAAAGTGTTGATGAAATATGGTACTGGTGGTATGAACAATATCCTTTGTTAGATGATTTTTGCGGTGGATTAGCTTCAACAGTTCCAGGAACTAGCACGGTGGAATCCAACGTTTCTATCGTTGGATGGGAAAATTGAACTGCCTTGAGAAACCTGAGCCTTGAAGCAATACTTCATGCAAAGCAAAGGGAAGAAATTATTAAGATCCAACCCATTTTCAGCCATTCAAACTTATAAATAAAAGGTATTCCATAATTTACATATTCATCATCTAAAGATGGGAGATGTCCATAATTAAGCTAATTATGGAAATTATGCCTGTGCGCGGGGAGTTTTGAGCCACAGTATCGAGTACCGTTAAACCTGGATTCAACTTTACAACACAAGTTATCATTGCAGTCAAAATGACAAACCATTTTTGGTTGGAACAGCTTGGTGATCATGCTTCATTTGAACTCGAGCGCAGTGATTTGCTTGGCAATACAGTTGGCTTTGTCGATGCGTTGAAAAATAGTTCAAGCTTGAAATCTCTCCGTTTAGTGTCTGACAAATATAATGATGATGAAGATAGAATAAATGAATCACTTTTGCCTGCAATCGCTGATGCATTGAAGGTTAATACGACATTGACATCTTTGGATCTTTATTATAATTCAATTTGCAAAAAGGGATCAATGGTAATTGCTGATGCATTGAAGGTCAACTCTTCTTTGACATCTTTGGATCTTTCATGGAATTATATTCAACAAGAGGGAGCCGGGGCAATCGGTGATGCATTAAAGGTTAACCCTTCTTTGACATCTTTGAATCTTTATTATACTTCCATTTGCAACAAGGGAGCAATGGCAATTGCTGATGCATTAAAGGTCAATACAACCTTGACATCTTTGGATCTTTCAGAGATTGAGATTCAACAAGATAGAGCTGTGGCAATTGCTGATGCATTGAAGGTCAATACGACCTTGACATATTTGATTCTTTATGGTAATTCAATTAAACAAGGGGGAGTCGTGGCAATTGCTGATGCATTGAAAGTCAATACGACCTTGACATATTTGAGTCTTTATGGTAATTCAATTCAACAAGAGGGAGCCGTGGCATTTGCTGATGCATTAACATACAATCCCACTTTCTTAGGATTTGGGAGCAACAAGTGTTTTGACGGCCTTACATTCCATGGCCTTGGAGAATTCAAAGACAATTTTCACAATTTGCAAGGTTTACTAAATATTCTCAATGGCGAGGAAGCTGCTCAAGTGTTAGGAATTGCATTCCTTATAAAATCTAGGTGTGTAACACTAAAGTATTTATAGTGATCAAACTGGTGATTCTAACTGATGAAATGATAGTATGATTCCTATAATTAAGACTCTTAACATAAACATGTATTTCATTTTTTCTCCAAATATTTCAATGCTGTAATGGTGTATTGCAAAGCCCTTACAATTATTAAAAGTAATTCAAAAGATGAGCCCTGGACTTTACATTCATCTGTTGAATACTCCAAAGTGCTTAGAAAGGAAGAAAAAAGAAGATAAGAAGAGAAAAGATGTCATTTTAAATTGTGACTACTAAACTACTGTATTACCAATAGAATTACTCATTATAATACTTCAATCCCTAACGGATAAGCCTAAACAAATATTGTCTGACGGAAATTTCCAACACTCTTCCTATACTAACACAATCAAACTGAACACTTCCAGTGACTTAAACTTTAGAATTTTTTTGCCCAAACTGTTGTCAGTGTCGTAAGTGCCTCCATGTTGCCAGACAACCTATTGCAGATATCATTATTATGAATTCCAAGCTGAATTGCAGGTGAGATAAGGACCCAAACTTCAGGGTCCATACTCATTTTATCATGTTCTACAACTCTGTGTGTCAACACACTTAGCCTAATCATCTGCTGTGTTGAAGCAATATGCGGACTGCAAAGAATAAAAGGAAACATATTAGTGAGGTTTGAACCCACTAACCTCAGAATAGTTTACCTTAAGAATTACTTAAAGTAAATGAAATATGTTTACATAAGCAATTGGGTTAGACAATAAGGTCCAACATCGAATATTCAACGCACAAACTACATCCATAGGTTAGTTAATTAAACTAACAGTGCGGTTAAAATGGCATATCGAAAACAAGGCTTATTTACAAGAGCCAAAGTGCACTCCAGATTCACTGGAAATTTCAGTGATCAATATTCAATCTTGGAGGGATTGAATCAGTTAAGGTCTACAGCTAAATAGTATTATACTTAATCAAATTACACTTCTCTCACCTATACCACATTAGGATACTTCTACAGGCCTAATCGGTAGCAAAGTGCATTATGAACTAATAGCATCTATGTGCTACTGAAATCAGACAAAGATTACATCATTTAAGGGGCTCTTTTGGAAGATTAAGATCCAGCAGAAAAAGAGATATTAAGTAAGCATACAAAGATTCCAAGAGTCAAGGAAATTTGCTTCCTGTTCTCCCGCTGATTCCTCAGAAGAGGGTCAGACAAGTCTAATCAGTGTAGAGCACGTCAACCAAGCCTTGAATGCAGTCACAGAAACCGTTTTTCCGCACCAGGCATTAGAAACAGCAACTTTGCATTAACAGGAAGATGTTCAAACTGCTAGAATTGACCACAAGACAGATGGCTGCGTCTATCAACAGTTTGAACACTGCCTTACCTTTCTTTCCCACTGCAACAGAAGCCTCCAAGTTTTC
>CAAAJI010000501.1:29996-40770 GCA_900642245.1 Fragilaria radians | reverse complement strand
TTTTCGTAAAAGGGGTAACAAAAATGACTTAATTTACTTTACTCTTTAGGAAACTGAAAAGTCATTAAAAAGGGAGTTGGTGATGGAAAAGTATAATAAAGCCATTGATGTAACAAATTTCATCGGTACAACACATCAGATAGCCCTTAATTGTGAAAGGACAGGTTTCTTTCTAGCTCGAAGTGGTATGCATGAAGAGGCAGAGACCTATTTTGCAATACATACCTATTAGAATGGGGGAGTACAACTTATTTTGAGTCACTGAAAGAAAGTAGTGAAGTTTTGAAGTCATTCATAAAGGAAAAGGAGAAAAAGTTGAAGTTTATGTTCTACATCTTTGCAACAAAAATTCCTCCTTGAATTTGACACAATTGACCCAACTGTCTCAATTGAAATGGGAGTAAGAATACTAAAAGTCCTTTTATTCTCGCTTTTTACTGTAGACCCATTCGGATATATCTTTAGTGCAACAAAGGCAATAAATGTAGTGCTACTAACCTCATTGGAGATGTGCAGCTTCATGCAACCCACTTAAAGCCATTGTGAATTAGGTTTAAAACTAGCTTTACTACCATTAATGGTTAATGTAGAAGTGTCCCGTGGTGCATAGTTCCATCTCAGTAACTTGTTGCCTTGTAAATACCCTTTGAAAAATAGCATTCTTTATTGCTAAGTCACGTTAACTAAGGTAACATGAGATAAGAGTCTATTTACTGCATATCCATTACGCATCTTGATATAAAATCATCACTTTGATTCGTCATCTGCCCCCCGAGGCTTGACTTTTGGCTTGATATGGTCAAACCACTTTTTATCTTGCGATGGATCTAAAGTCAAGGGACGGAAATTCCCTGGTAAAATTGATTCCAACTTTGCTGCGGGATCATCACCGGTTCCACATTCTCGATTGGCGCGTACTCCCTCTTCGGTCTCCCAATAACATCCCAATTCTGCCATCAAATGTGCATGTTGTGGTAGGGATGCTACTGCTGGATTGATAAATACCTGCATGGACAACCAAATATGCTGAGCATTTAATTTAATTCCATTCGGAGCAATGTCTGAGGACGATTCGTTTGTGGCAACCTGTCTTAAATCTTCTGTCAAACTGGGAGAATGAATAAAACCGAACATTGTCATCTTTTCAATCCAAAACTTATCTTCGTGAACTTCCACATGATGATGACCTCCCCATAGTGAGTGAGATGCAAATATAATTGCTGACTTTCGAAATGCGGTTAAGTAATTGTGCTGAAAGTTTCGACCGACCTAGATTAGGTGTGAGAGGAAATGAAGAATAGACATGAGTGAGACGTTTTGTAAGAGAGACATCATTAGCAGTAGACTATATTCCTTCTCTTACATGTTCTAAGAACTCCACACACCAAACTGCATCGTAGGTTTTCTCAGGCCACCACAGTCCTCTGGAAAAGTCATGTTCGACAATCAGACTTGTATCGGGAATGACGGTATTTTCGATTGCATCATGCGATCCTTCAACACATAAGACATCTGCTCCATGAAAGTAGAACCAACTAGTACTAATACCACGTCCACATCCAACATCTAGAACGGAATGTACGCCAATGTATTGCATCATCCATTTCCATACAGCAGGACTGACACCATGATGATCCATATCTGTGAATCCACCCAGATGGGGCTTGTCTCCTTTTCCTCCATACTGCTCATTTGATTTAAATTCTTCTTTGGCGACCCGAACCGACGGAAGAGCGATGGCTTTTCCTTTCGGCATGGCAAGACTGTAATCTGAAGTGCTACCAACACTGCTGGAATCTGTGTTTAAAGTTAACAAATCAAAAGTTTGATTCGATCCATTCCACTTGGATGCAATCTGAAAGACAAGTAAATTGGACAAGAGCAATATCCAGATGGAGACACTGCATCTTGACTCTTGTTGATTTCGTAACTTGGTAACCATTTTTTGGGTAAGAAAAGATATACCCAATGGTTAGAGAAGCGCAGTAATACAGTATACCAGTAGCAAGACCCATCAATTTTTGTCACAATCGCATGACATGTTGTCCAAATTACTACTTTTCATTTCATTTTTTCTATCCGCAGATGCCTTTTACACATCCTACTCACCACTAAGAAAAGTTGCAATAGGCTCTCGTTTAAAATTCGAAGTAAAAAATGATAATCATCAGTCAGTACAGACTGCGTTGTATTCTATAAGGAGTAAGGAATTACAGGATGTCACCGATACTATGGACAGTAGTGGTAGTAGCAATGTACCTACAACCAAAACACATGGGACACTATCCATGTCATTGGAGGAATTGGCATTACGCTTAAATGGATGGGGACGAGCTCGTATCGCATGGGATTGCTACCTATTGGGGATTGATCCATATCATTACTATTCTGATTCAAGACAACAGGAGGATGAATCATGGGAGAGAATCCAATCATTATTACCCTCCTCAAGAAGAAATCAACGATTAGGATCCGCCACTTTGGAAGCCTTGTATCAACTGAACGGTGGCTTATCCGTGGACGGTGGTATTGCAACATTGATACAACAAGTCCGATCCAAGGATGATACGACCAAATTATTATTAAAACTTCATGATGGTATGGAAGTTGAAACAGTTTTAATACCCTGGAATAATATCCGAACAACAGTCTGTATTAGTTCTCAAGTCGGATGTCGTCAGGGTTGTACATTCTGTGCGACTGGTCGGATGGGTCGCTTGCGTAATTTATCCAGTGATGAGATCCTAGTTCAATTGTTCTTTGCGATACAAGTGGGTCGTCGGACGGGACTTCCTCCTATTACCAATATAGTATTCATGGGAATGGGTGAACCCAGTGATAATATCGATGCTGTCCAAAAAGCGATTATCCAAATGACGAAACGAGAATTGTTCCAATTATCCTCACACCGTGTCACGGTATCTACGGTTGCACCGACACCTCAAGTCTTTGATGTCCTTTGTAGGGATGACGCACGATGTGTCATAGCTTGGAGTGTCCATGCTGTCCGTGATGAGTTACGAAGAAAGCTAGTACCGACGACACAATATACGATGCTTGAATTACGACAGGGCCTTATTGATGCACTCCTACGTTGGAAACCAAAGGGTAAGCGTATCTGTATGTTGGAGGTAGCACTGATGGATCAAATGAATGACTCCCTACAGGAAGCGGATGATATGGTCGACTTTGTTCGTGGAATTCTACACTCAATACCGGATGCAAAGGTGATTGTGAATTTGATACCCTTCAATGACATTGGACAAAAGTTATATCGTAAACCAACGATGGAACGAGTTGTGGCCTTTCAGAATCGTTTGCAATCTCAGGGTATTTATTGTCATATTCGTACCACCAGAGGTGATGACGAATCCGCGGCCTGTGGACAATTGGCCACCCAAAAAGTTGTTCTTAAAACAAGTCCAATGAAACAGTGACACATGAAATGTATTTAAATGAAACGAAAAGTCCTACACCACTCAATATGATGTCTTGTGTAAATAAGATTATATTTCATTTACAAGAAGATAGTCCAACTCTGTAGCAGCTCATGCCGATGGATCATATTGTTTCGCTTCCTTCCACATAGTATCATATATATCCTGTGCCTCAAATCCTTGTTTGGGTACCTTCACTAGGACACAACTTGTGGGTCGTTTGGTCGATGCTGCCGCACCCAAATCCTGTTTGGAGGGTACGAATAGGTACGGTATATCATGTTCTTCCAAAAGAACGGGTAGGTGAGATAGGACATCTAGTGGAAATATATCTCCTGCGAGTATCGCTAATCCCTTGTCACCCTTTCGTATTCCCTTGACAACCTCCTTCACACCCCGACGTATATGTTTGATGGCCGAGGCCTTTTTGACTAATTTGTGTAATTTCTTGGTTGATTTTTTCGATGCCAATGGTTTTGCAATACAATTAATGGCCTTGCAACGTTCATCATAGGAATCTATAACATCATCGGTTGCTGCCATGATGGATGAGGGAGGGGGGAGTAGATGTATGTGTATGTAGGAGAGATAGATTATATGGTGGAATACTGGTGGATGTTGGATGGTTGTGTTGTCGTTGTTTGTACCGATGACAACAGTGTCCGGTAGTAGTAGTAAGTAAGTCAATTTTACTAAAGGTCGAAATTGTCACCATTCATTTTAACATCCAAAAATTCTGAACATTTTTACATTCGATATACATTGTCCAACTTTCCCACTCGTTTTCTTATCCTTCGTTCTTTCCTTCATGAAATCATCATCATCATCGACAACAGCATCTCATCGTCGTCAAACACGATTACCGACGTGAATACTTATATCGTAAATCATTGGAGGGTACAGAACGTCAATTATATGAAAAGAAACGTCTACTTCGGAATGCCTTGGCACAAGGAAAATCATTACCCACGGAAATTCGTGCATCGTATGATACATTACAACGTGAAATATCACAAGAAGATAGCAAAACAGCCATGATGTCTAGTGGTTCTACGACGACGACGACGACTATTCCCATCATGGATGATGAATATGCCAATGCCGCTGGAATTTATGAACCACGTGTTTGTGTGACGACAAGTCGTGATCCATCGTCTCGATTGAAACAATTTGCCAAGGAATTTAAATTGTTAGTTCCTAATTCTATTCGGATGAATCGAGGGAATTCACGGACGGATGATTTGTTACAAACGTGTCGACAATCCGAAGTCTCGGATCTTATCGTCTTGCAGGAAACACGAGGAGAACCCGATGGGTTAGTGATATGTCATCTACCTCTTGGACCGACAGCCTTCTTTACGATATCACATGCTGTCCTTCGACATGATCTACCCAAACATTCTCCCATGAGTGAGGCATATCCTCATATTATTTTAGAGGGATTCCAATCGGATCTGGGACGGCGTGTCTCCACAATTCTCAAATGTCTTTTCCCGATACCGAAATCAGATTCTCGAAGAGTAGTATCCTTTATTAATCAGAATGATTCGATATCCTTTCGTCATCATATGTATACCAAGGCCAATCATGAAAGTGTAGATTTGCATGAGGTGGGTCCACGATTTGAGCTCAAATTGTACCAAATTCGTTTGGGGACCTTGGAACAGAAGGAAGCACAAAATGAATATGTCCTTCGGCCTTATCAAAATACAGCTCATAAGCGTAATGTATTGTAATTGATACAATACTTTATTCCAATAACATGTCACTTTGATTTTCCGGGAAAACATATTTTTCTTAACATGTAGTAACCTTGCTCTTCAAGGAATTTTTCTTGTCCATAACATAAAATTCAACATACTGCATGTCGTCATGGTTGTTCAACTGCAGATTGAGATCAACAAAGTGTCTCCTGTATTGAAAGATGGTTCCCTTCCTTGTCTTCTGATTCTTTGTCCTAATTCATACCATCTCATTAATCTATTTCTTTAGGGTTTAATCCAACTTCATGCTGATACTTAGTTTCTGTCCTTTCCTTTTGGAATGGCATATGATATACATCCATTAAATCTCCTACTTCCTTTGGATCAATTTCATCTCTCTCGGCTTCATCTCCTGATACACCTGCTTCTTCATACTTGTCATTATATTTCTCATCTTCCTTGTCTTGACTAATCAATGCTGTGATTGATGTTGATTCATGTATAAAATGCCTTCATGAAACTTTCATTTCAAATCTTTCCTATTATAAGCCTGATTGAGACTTTCCATAATATTAATGACCGTAGGTGCTATTGAAATAATTGTAGCATGCTCTCTTTTTATTTTTTTTTCGTAGTCAACTTCATAATCTCGTGACCTCCTTGCTTACTTTAAATTGAACAGATAAGAGTAGCCTCAATACCACGGGACGCATTTGTATTCTTCGGTTGAGGTTTGATATGCGCTGTCACATAGCTTAATTGAGGAATGATACAGTGCTTTTGATAGTCTAGCTTCACCAATACCTCCTTTTGGTGCAAAATAATTTAGCATTCTGGTGGCCTCCATAACCAGAGCCTTGATCAGAATTGGAGGTAGATTATTAACGGTAAACTAATACATATTGCTCTGATACGTTCCTTAATAATGCGATTATTACGCTCAGCATCAAGGACTTGTTCTTGTGCACTGGAAAAGTTCTGAAAGAAGTTCCACATGTCTTCCAATTATGGCTTATGTTGTATTCTCTCTCTCTAGTGCACTCCTGTATACTGATATTCTTTTACTTGGGACAGGCTCTAATGTTCCTTACCAAACTTGTTTGAAAAATGTTGTAAGCAAAGGCAAATTATGGACCATAATTGTATGAAAGCATAGATCAACATCTTGTGGTGCGTCAATCAATTCAGGTAGAACACCCACCATATTGTGGACAACTGTAACACCTTGTAATCTTGCCTTTACGGCTTGCTACATCTTTCCGTAGATCTTTTCATCTATATTTGTCTTGACTTGTTATCAATTGGATATTTGCGTTTGACCTGATAATTGTTTTGAGGTCTTGAATTCTTGGACACACTAGTGTGTGTGCAATAATCTGCGGGCACTAGCTGCTTGTTCCACTTGATGCTGTGTGAAGAAATTCTTGTTTTCACTCACAGATTCCACCATATTTGAAGCCGTCTTGAATCTTGATGTGGGGTTTTCAGTACACAAAGTAATTGAATCATACCTCGTTGGGTATGCGTTTTTTTCTATCATACCAGTCTAATCATTAACCAGGTACTATTATCTTTTCGTTGGTAATCACGTATCCTGCTCTGGTGAAAAGTGACAATGCCTCTCCAGAAATATGTATAATCTTGACCAAATTAGGGTTGTAAAAAAAGAAGATTGACTGTCCAGAAAATCCATCCTTTCATGTCTGTTCTTGATTGAGCAAATGAAAACTCACGCTGGATTTGTGCTCCCATCCTTGCTTGTTGCACATTACTCATATTTGAATTACTCTGCTGCAACGTTGTTGCTTTGTTTGGGTGTCTGCTGTATACTTGTTCCTGTCATCAAGATGTGTAATTGGTTTAATTCTTGAGTCTCACTTATTGCCCATTCTAGTCTTGGTCTTGCTTTTTGACAGAATTGGGTAGATCTGTGCTCCCCACAGCAATAACACTTTGCCTCCAACTGTACAAGTGATAACTCCAGGTTTCCCACTCTGTGACTTGTATTTCTCAAGTTTTCATGACAACCCTTCTTCCTGTTGCTCTCCTTCCATGTCTCATCAAATGTATGTTTGTTCATTATGCTTATTGCTGAAATGACATCTGTTGCAAACTGAATTGAAAAACCATTTATCAATGTCCCATACTTGGCTTTGTCTGCATTGTCAATGTAGATAAATGACACCAAATGTTCAAATGACGCTTTTCCAACTTCTCTTTCTCTTTTCTTCTTTCTCTTCATCTTTGTTTTTCACCACTGCATTCACGTTTTATTAATTGGACTTTCTATTTGACTAATCAGGATTGGCTTGGCAGACTATAACCTATGCGTATATTCAGTTAATGACTCATCATTCTGCTGCTTTATTTAAAAATTCTTGATTACATCTGCTTTTTAAAATAACTCCATATTTGTTTCTCTGAAAGCTCTATGGTTCATTTATTCAAAGTTCTGACCGGCCTTTATCTTTGCCTGAAATACGTCGGTACACTGTTAAAAGAAGACATGCATAAGCTTTTGAAAGATTTCGATGGTAGGTAATATTCCTTTCAGCACGGGCTCAAGTCATTGCTTTGCAAAGCATTTGTTCATCTTCACTCTCTTTTCTAATATCATCTTTGTTTGTTGATATTTTTAATCCCGGCATCTATACATCTAAACCCAGTGTTTCTCTTGCTTCCAAAGATTGGACAATATCATTTCCATAATCAAATGTTTGAGCAATTTCAAGGAATTGTTTTTTGTTATTGATACAATGTCACTGGCTTGTTTGGCAGATTCAATGCAAAATATACCCAGTCCTTCATGACTTTTGCATTTGTTACCTTGTCTTTCTGACTACAGCCCCTGTCAGTACTTGTTGGTCTTGTTATCCTGCTGCCTCCACGCAATTTACCTTGATTCCTACAAGCTCTTCCATACATTTCTTTATCTGGGATAATCGTGTCACTATACTTCGATGTATTCCGAATCTTCCTATTTATATTGCTTTTTGTTGACATGCCATGAGCAAAATAGCACTTGTGGATACTACTCTATCTGGCTACCAGATTATTTCACATATGCTTTAAATGGTCCGAATAAACTCTAGGAAGTGTTAGACAATACGCAACAATTGCTCCCAACTTTATCGTGTCACTGTAAAATCAACAAAAGTGAGTCTTTCTTCCTGACTTCTCTCCAGTACCTACTTTTGGAGATTCTCTCACAAGATTCTTTTCCTTTCCCTTCTCTTCAGATTCATTTCTAGATTCAATGGTTTATTTTGAATTATCTAACAATAGTATTCCTTTTTAATTCCAAAATTCGGAAGTTTTCAAACAGTTATTGACTGTAGATCTCAAACTTATGATCAAGATATCATAGCTAGTCTATGTTTGGTAATCAACCTAACGTTTGAACTACCGTTCCTTCCTGACGGCATGCAGGGAATATATTCATTACCATCATCATCATCATTATTATGAATAACGCCATTTGTTGAAAGTCATTTCTACAATCCCCATGTACAAGTTATTCTACAATCCTCAGCCATCATAATGCAACTGCATTAGGAGGAGGATTTCAACGTTGTGACTGGAAGAATGAAACTCTGACATACAAACCACTTTTTCCGACCGAACTGCAGTTGCATGGCAACTCTTCTAGGTATCGGACAGGAATTCTATGTTGAATTCCATTCTTAAGTTATTTTTACACAAAATCCTCGTAGTCAAGAATGAAAAATGGATTCCAAATGATCTGAGCTCCCATTTGGTGCAATACCATCGATTGCAATTTCGAATCTTACTGTACTTTTTCGTAACGAAGCTTTAATCTTCCATAACCAATCGAAAAAAGTTACAGATCCAGAAAGTCTCACAAATCTTTTTCCTAATAAATTATCAAGAACCAAAATCATGTCCGACACTACAAAACCAAAAGTTATTCTTGCCTATTCGGGTGGCTTGGATACTAGTGTTATTCTGAAATGGTTGTGTGAAAAGGGATTTGACGTTATTGCATTTTGTGCCAATGTAGGACAACACGAAGAAGACTTTAGTGCCATTCAGGCGAAAGCGTTGAATGCTGGTGCATCCAAATGCGTCATTAGTGACTTGCGTAAGGAATTCGTAACAAACTATGTATTTGAGGCCATCAAATGCAATGCGATTTACGAATCTCGTTACCTCTTGGGAACATCCATCGCTCGTCCTTGCATTACCAAGGAAATGATTCGTATTGCCACTGAAGAAGGAGCACAATATGTTTCACATGGAGCCACCGGAAAGGGAAATGATCAAGTTCGATTTGAAATGTGTTCTCAAGCATTGAGCCCTAAAATTCAATGTATCGCTCCATGGCGAGATGCTGAATTCATTGAATCCTTCAAGGGACGTTCTGATTTACTTGCATACTGTACCAAACATGGAATTCCCGTCGATGCCAAACCAAAGGCCAATTACAGTATTGATGAGAATCTCTTCCACACATCCTTCGAGTCGGGTATGCTCGAGGATGCTAATTGTGGACCAGATGATTCCATGTTCAAGATGACCGTCTCTCCCAAGGTCGCTCCCGATACTCCTGAAATTGTTCATGTTGACTTCTGCAAGGGCATACCGGTCAAGATTACCTACGGGGGTGATGAAGATGGCAACAACAAAGTTGTTGTCGAAGATCCTCTCGAACTCTTCCTCGCCTGCAATCAATTGGCTGGTAAGCATGGAATTGGACGAATTGATATTGTGGAGAATCGCTTCGTGGGAATTAAATCCCGTGGAGTTTACGAAACACCTGGAGGAACCTTACTCCGTGCAGCACATTTGGACTTAGAGGGAATATGCGTCGACCGTGAAGTCAAGCGCATCTCGGAAGGTCTTGCCAATGAATTTGCTCGTCTCTGTTACAATGGATTCTGGTTCGCCCCAGAAATGGAACTCATCCGACATGCCATTGACTTTAGTCAGCGAGATGTCGAGGGAACAGTCCGATTGGAACTCTACAAGGGCAACTGCACTGTACAGGGACGATTCTCCCCCAAATCATTGTACAATGCCGATTTGGCATCCATGGACCAAGAAGGTGGTGGAGATGCCTTTGATTACAATCCAGCTGATGCCAATGGATTCATCAAGATTAACTCTGTTCGCCTCAAAACCTATGCTGCACTCCGAGCGAAGGATGCAGGGAATTAAGCAGTACGATAACTGGACCCATCAGCCTGACAGCACTTCGGGATTGTGGCTAAACGTGGAAAAAAGAAAACATCAGCTCCGAGCTTTATGAGATTATATAATTTGATAGAAAGATGATTAGTAAATAATATGATAAAAAAGAAAAAATTCAACAATTCTGCGTATTCTGTGTATGTATTATGTAACGTGTTAACTGTAACTTATTTTATCATCAACACCCAGCTGCGATGCCCTGTAAAGGATTCTTTCGAATGCAAACCTTTGGAGAAATTGTCAAAAAAGGTTCGGATGTCAGAGGCGTTCCGCATATATCCACAAGGGTCAAATTAGGACATTGGATATTGGCATCCATGAGACTATCACAGCCACCCAACCACAACCGCTGTAACGATGAGGATATCACATTGGCATTCACAAGTGATGGTAACATGCCTAATTGCAATTCCTCCATAGAAC